>JASFAX010001723.1:30000-32500 GCA_030737875.1 Allium sativum | reverse complement strand
TCCCATGAGCGGCCACGTTTCACCAGGGTTTCTGCTTGATACGTCCTATTTTCGAAAAAACCGAAAAAATCCAGCCAAAACCAAGCTTTCCTGTAATTGCCCACATTTCAGCATGGTTCTAGCTAGATTTGGCCAGTTTTCGGAAAAACTGGTGAAATCCAACCAAAACCAAACTTTTCCGAGATCGCAACAAAAATATTTTTAAAAATATTTTTAAAAAATTTGGGGAGGGCACTTCCATCGAAAACATTTTCAAAAAAATTTTTTTTTAAATTTTTTTTTTTTTAAATATTTAAAAATTAATATTTTTAAATATTTAAAAAAAAAAAAAATATTTCTCCGAAAAATCCACACAAAAAAAATTTGTTGATCGACCAATGTTTCAGCTTGCGTTTTGCCTGATCCATTTTGGTCGATCCTTCCCCTTCCTCCTCCTCCTCACCCTCCCCCCCCAATATAGGAATATATGGAATTTAGCCTAATATGACCCCGGTAGTCCAAAGTGTCTCTGCTACGTAGGTAAATCCGACCACATTTTTTTTTGTGGTTTTACCATGTAGTCACTGGGTTTTTGAGTGATCCGCATGTGTTTTCCGAATCTGGCACTTTGCCAAGTGCCAAATCTGGTACTTTGGCAAATCTGGTACTTTGCCAAATCCAAGGCGTGCCAAGCCCGATGCGCACACGTGAAAATTCAATGTTTCACCGTGTTTTTCAGCCTGGTACTTTGGCAAACCTGGTACTTTGCCAAGTGCCAAATCTGGTACTTTGCCAAATCCAAGCTGTGCCAAGCCCGATGCGCACACGTGAAAATCTAACGTTTCACCGTGTTTTTCACCATTTTTTGAGTGCCAAATCTGGTACTTTGGCAAATGTGGTACTTTGCCAAATCCAAGGCGTGCGGAGCCCGATTAGCACACGCGAAAATTCGATGTTTCACCGTGTTTTTTAGCCTGGTACTTTGGCAAACCTGGTACTTTGCCAAATGGCAAATCTGGTACTTTGCCAAATCCAAGGCGTGCCAAGCCCGATTAGCACACGTGAAAATTCAATGTTTCACCGTGTTTTTCAGCTTGGTACTTTGGCAAACCTGGTACTTTGCCAAGTGCCAAATCTGGTACTTTGCCAAATCCAAGGCGTGCGGAGCCCGATTAGCACACGTGAAAATCCAATGTTTCACCGTGTTTTTAAGCCCTTTTTGAGTGCCAAAATCTGGTACTTTGGCAAATCTGGTACTTTGGCAAATCTGGTACTTTGCCAAATCCAAGGCGTGCCAAGCCCGATGCGCACACGTGAAAATTCGATGTTTCACCGTGTTTTTTAGCCTGGTACTTTGGCAAACCTGGTACTTTGCCAAGTGCCAAATCTGGTACTTTGCCAAGTGCCAAATCGTGCGGAGCCCGATTAGCACACGTGAAAATTCAATGTTTCACCGTGTTTTTCAGCCTGGTACTTTGGCAAACCTGGTACTTTGCCAAGTGCCAAATCTGGTACTTTGCCAAATCCAAGGCGAGCGGAGCCCGATTAGCACACGTGAAAATTCAATGTTTCACCGTGTTTTTAAGCCCTTTTTGAGTGCCAAATCTGGTACTTTGCAAAGTGCCAAATCTGGTACTTTGCCAAACCCGGTACTTTGCCAAAACCAAGCCGTGCCGAGCCCGATGCGCACACGTGAAAATCCAATGTTTTACCATGTTTTTCAGTCTTTTTTGAGTGCCAAAATCTGGTACTTTGGAAATTTGGTACTTTGCCAAATCCAAGGCGTGCCGAGCCCGATTAGCACACGCGAAAATTCGATGTTTCACCGTGTTTTTCAGCCTGGTACTTTGGCAAACCTGGTACTTTGCCAAGTGCCAAATCTGGTACTTTGCCAAATCCAAGGCGTGCCAAGCCCGATGAGCACACGTAAAAATTCAATGTTTCACCATGTTTTTAAGCCTTTTTTGAGTGCCAAATCTGGTACTTTGCAAAGTGTCGAATCTGGTACTTTGCCAAACCTGGTACTTTGCCAAAACCAAGCCGTGCCGAGCCCGATTAGCACACGTGAAAATCCAATGTTTCACCGTGTTTTTCTCTATTTTTTGAGTGCCAAATCTGGTACTTTGGCAAATTTGGTACTTTGCCAAATCCAAGGCGTGCCGAGCCCGATGAGCACACGTAAAAATTCGATGTTTCACCGTGTTTTTCAGCCTGGTACTTTGCCAAGTGCCAAACCTGGTACTTTGCCAAATCCAAGGCGTGCCAAGCCCGATGAGCACACGTAAAAATTCAATGTTTCACCATGTTTTTAAGCCTTTTTTGAGTGCCAAATCTGGTACTTTGCAAAGTGCCGAATCTGGTACTTTGCCAAACCTGGTACTTTGCCAAAACGAAGCCGTGCCGAGCCCGATGCGCACACGTGAAAATCCAATGTTTCACTGTGTTTTTCACTATTTTTTGAGTGCCAAATCTGGTACTCTGACAAATCCAAGGCGTGCCAAGCCCGATGCGCACACGTCGA
>JASFAX010001723.1:7500-10000 GCA_030737875.1 Allium sativum | reverse complement strand
TTTTCAGCCTGGTACTTTGGCAAACCTGGTACTTTGCCAAGTGCCAAATCTGGTACTTTGCCAAATCCAAGCTGTGCCAAGCCCGATGCGCACACGTGAAAATCTAACGTTTCACCGTGTTTTTCACCATTTTTTGAGTGCCAAATCTGGTACTTTGGCAAATGTGGTACTTTGCCAAATCCAAGGCGTGCGGAGCCCGATTAGCACACGCGAAAATTCGATGTTTCACCGTGTTTTTTAGCCTGGTACTTTGGCAAACCTGGTACTTTGCCAAATGGCAAATCTGGTACTTTGCCAAATCCAAGGCGTGCCAAGCCCGATTAGCACACGTGAAAATTCAATGTTTCACCGTGTTTTTCAGCTTGGTACTTTGGCAAACCTGGTACTTTGCCAAGTGCCAAATCTGGTACTTTGCCAAATCCAAGGCGTGCGGAGCCCGATTAGCACACGTGAAAATCCAATGTTTCACCGTGTTTTTAAGCCCTTTTTGAGTGCCAAAATCTGGTACTTTGGCAAATCTGGTACTTTGGCAAATCTGGTACTTTGCCAAATCCAAGGCGTGCCAAGCCCGATGCGCACACGTGAAAATTCGATGTTTCACCGTGTTTTTTAGCCTGGTACTTTGGCAAACCTGGTACTTTGCCAAGTGCCAAATCTGGTACTTTGCCAAGTGCCAAATCGTGCGGAGCCCGATTAGCACACGTGAAAATTCAATGTTTCACCGTGTTTTTCAGCCTGGTACTTTGGCAAACCTGGTACTTTGCCAAGTGCCAAATCTGGTACTTTGCCAAATCCAAGGCGAGCGGAGCCCGATTAGCACACGTGAAAATTCAATGTTTCACCGTGTTTTTAAGCCCTTTTTGAGTGCCAAATCTGGTACTTTGCAAAGTGCCAAATCTGGTACTTTGCCAAACCCGGTACTTTGCCAAAACCAAGCCGTGCCGAGCCCGATGCGCACACGTGAAAATCCAATGTTTTACCATGTTTTTCAGTCTTTTTTGAGTGCCAAAATCTGGTACTTTGGAAATTTGGTACTTTGCCAAATCCAAGGCGTGCCGAGCCCGATTAGCACACGCGAAAATTCGATGTTTCACCGTGTTTTTCAGCCTGGTACTTTGGCAAACCTGGTACTTTGCCAAGTGCCAAATCTGGTACTTTGCCAAATCCAAGGCGTGCCAAGCCCGATGAGCACACGTAAAAATTCAATGTTTCACCATGTTTTTAAGCCTTTTTTGAGTGCCAAATCTGGTACTTTGCAAAGTGTCGAATCTGGTACTTTGCCAAACCTGGTACTTTGCCAAAACCAAGCCGTGCCGAGCCCGATTAGCACACGTGAAAATCCAATGTTTCACCGTGTTTTTCTCTATTTTTTGAGTGCCAAATCTGGTACTTTGGCAAATTTGGTACTTTGCCAAATCCAAGGCGTGCCGAGCCCGATGAGCACACGTAAAAATTCGATGTTTCACCGTGTTTTTCAGCCTGGTACTTTGCCAAGTGCCAAACCTGGTACTTTGCCAAATCCAAGGCGTGCCAAGCCCGATGAGCACACGTAAAAATTCAATGTTTCACCATGTTTTTAAGCCTTTTTTGAGTGCCAAATCTGGTACTTTGCAAAGTGCCGAATCTGGTACTTTGCCAAACCTGGTACTTTGCCAAAACGAAGCCGTGCCGAGCCCGATGCGCACACGTGAAAATCCAATGTTTCACTGTGTTTTTCACTATTTTTTGAGTGCCAAATCTGGTACTCTGACAAATCCAAGGCGTGCCAAGCCCGATGCGCACACGTCGAAATCCAATGTTTCACCGTGTTTTTCAGCCTCGTACTTTGGCAAACCTGGTACTTTGTCAAGTGCTAAATCTGGTAATTCGCCAAATCCAAGTCGTGCCAAGCCCGATGAGCACACGTGAAAATCCAATGTTCACCGTGTTTTCAAGCCTTTTTTGAGTGCCAAACCTGGTACTTGCCAAATCTTGTACTTCGGTAAATCTGGTAAGTTGCCAAATCCAAGACGTGCCAAGCCCGGCGCGGACACGTGAACACCATTAACTCGAACACCTTCTTTACCAGAAAGCGGGTCAACCGATCGCGTTTGAGCCTTCGGCGCGGAGGTTTCGTAAATTTCACGGGTAAATGTTTGAAATTCCATAGGCTTAGATTTCAGTGTCAGCGCACGTTACAGCTTGCTTTTCGCCTGGTCCGCTCTTCCAATATAAAATCCAGGCACAATGGGCTTTTCTTATAAGTCCACGGAATTATATTTCGTGGTCGGTCGATCGATGTACCTATTGGATTACTCATTGTCCCATTTTTCTGTCTGTGGCTACTCACCAAGGAATTTGGCACTTAGTGTTTAGACGCGGATCATGTTCAACCGAAAAGATTCCGACAAAACTTGCGGTCTTTGAACGGATCACGTTCCACCTACTGAAAAGCCGTTCTTCTTTCTAACTTCCCCAAACTGAGTATGGGAACTTTTCGAACCTTCGTCGAAGTGGCCGT
>JASFAX010001722.1:0-49191 GCA_030737875.1 Allium sativum | reverse complement strand
GGATTTCGCCCCCGAAATCTCCAAGTTAAGGAGAATGTGTATCCTACCATCCAATCATCCATCTACTCAATCATAAAACACAGGCATCCATTGTCCTTAAAAGATTTCTAATGTTGTATGAACATATGCAAAAAGTGTGTGTATATGTTCCTTATCTAATGTAAAATCAGACAGTCTACTGATTCAGTTGACCTCCTTAATGCAAATCATTATAGTGCCATGCGTCCATTATGTATGCAAAAGAATCCAAACGATACATATTATTTCTACATGTGTGCACAACCATTCATCAAAATGCAGCATCCATATGATAACACAACCATTGTACATCCATTAACCTAAATATGCACACATATTTATATACAATATGAAGGTGATTGAGCCGATCTAGTGCCTAATGTGTGTGTACATGCATCCACGAGCAACCATTAGCAAACACTTGCATCCACCAAACATAACATGTCTCAAACACATGTTTACAACCATTGGATTGTTCCTAACTAAAGATCGAAGATATCATCGCAAAGACATACTAAATCATAGGACAAGTATCAACAAAGCGGTAGAAAAAGAAGAAGTTAAAACATACCCTCAAAAAGGAAAGGGTACAGCGTACGCATCTTGTCTTCCGTCTCCCAAGTCGCGTCTCCTTGATCATCTCCCTATTGCACTTTGACCAACTTGACCTCTTTGTTGCGTAGCTTTCTGACCTCCAATCCAAGGATGCGTGTAGGAGCACGTCTAACCATGGCATTACGCTCTACTTCCACTTCTTTGAGCGTGCTCGGCTCCACCACTTCCACCGTATCATGTAAACACTTGCACAAATGCGAAACGTGAAACACGTCATGGACACCACTAAGCTTCTCTGGTAGCTTTACTCTATACGCCATCTGCCCAATCCTCTCTGTAATTGGAAAGGGTCCTATGAACCTTGGAGCCAACTTCCTTACTGCTCCAAAAAGGATTACGCTTCTCAACGGTGATACTTTAATAAAAACCATGTCCCCAACCTCGAACTCAAGATCGATTCGTCTCTTATCAGCATATGACTTCTGTTTGTCTTGCGCCGTCTTCATTCGCCGTCGAATCAATTCTATCTTCTCCGAAGTCTCCCTAATCATATCGGGTCCAAGCAAAACATTATCTGTAGATTCCCACCAACAAGTAGGTGATCGGCACGGTCGTCCATAAAGAGCCTCAAAATGCGCCATGCCAATGCTAGCCTGAAAGCTGTTATTATAGGCGAACTCCACTAATGGAAGATGTTCTTCCCATGTTCCTCCAAAGTCTAAGATGCATAGCCTCAGAAGATCTTCTAGAATCCGATTTACTCTCTCGGTCTGGCCGTCCGTTTGAGGGTGATAAGCGGTACTTAAGCACAATTGTGTTCCAACCGCCTCTTGTAAGCTCTTCCAAAACTCGCTAGTGAAAATGGGATCTCTATCACTCACAATGCTAGAGGGTATGCCGTGAAGACGAACTATCTCTCGAAGGTAAACAGATGCTAACCATGCAGCAGTCCTTCTACTTTTAATGGGAATAAAATGGGCACTTTTGGTAAGTCTGTCTACAATTACCCAAATCCCCGTATTACCCCTTCTTGATCTTGGCAACCCATCTACAAAATCCATGGAAACACTTTACCATTTCCACAGCGGAATCTCTAAAGGGTGGAGCAAACCTCCAGGCTTCTTTTACTCCGCTTTGACTTGCTGGCACACGAAGCATCTAGAAACGAACTCAGCCATGTCCATCTTCATTCCGGCCAAAAAGAAAACTCGCTTCATATCCTTATACATCTTGTCCCCACCGGGATGTATGGTCATCTTATAGCGCTGTGAGTCTTCAAGAATTGTCTTCCTCAAGCTCTCATCTTGTGGCACGCAAAGTCTCCCATCTCTACGCAACCAGCCTTTCTCATCTATAGCATATCTATTAAGATGACTCGAAGGCTCCCCTCCTAAAAGCTTGCCTACTATCTCAACCAACTGTGGGTTATCTCGCTCTGCCTCTCCAACCTGACCCAAAAGTGTAGGTTGCACTTCTAGCGATGCCAACAATCCGGGTACATAATCGATAGAGGGTCTGAAGTCAAAGGTAGATATATACTCCAAACTCTGCCGCTCTACGAACAAAGGACTCAAGGTCAACTTCTTTCTACTTAAGGCGTCGGCTACAACGTTACCCTTGCCAGGGGTATATGCAATCTCGAAATCGTAGGATGCTAAAAACTCCATCCACCACTGTTGCCTCAAGTTTAAATCTTTCAGGGAGAACAAGTACTTTAGCGACTTATGGTCTGTGAATAACTCAAACTTCTCGCCAAGCAAATAATAACTCCATGACTTAAGCGCAAAAACTATGGCAGCCAACTCTAAGTCGTTTGGTATGGTAATTCTTCTCGTGGACTTTCAACTGCCTTCCACCATAGCATATCACCCTTCCTTCTTGCATTAAAACTGCGCCAAGCCCTGTCCCGCAAGAATCGGTATATACTGTGAATGGCTTACTCCCATCTGGAAAAACTAAAACTGGAGCTGTCGTCAAAGCCCTCTTCAAACGCTGGAAATCGTCACAGTCAACATCCCAAACAAAAGTCAAGTTCTTCTTCGTTAACCGAGTAAGTGGGCCTGATATCTTCGCGAAGTCCTTAATGAACTTCCTATAATAACCAGCCAGCCCTAAAAAGCTTCTTACTTCTGTTGCGTTCTTAGGAATCTTCCAATCTTGGATTGCCACTACCTTTGCGGGATCCACAGCTATCCCATCCTTAGAGACCACATGTCCTAAGAACCTCACTTCTTTTCTCCAAAAATGGCATTTGGAGAACTTAGCCTTGAGTTGATGCGCTCGTAGGGTCTCTAAGACTTCCCTAAGATGTAGGGCATGCTCTTCTTCACTTCTAGAGAAAATCAAGATATCGTCCACAAAGACTACTACAAACTTGTTTAGAAACTCCCTAAACACCCTACTCATTAAGTCAACGAAGTATGCGGGTGCATTTGTTAAACCAAAAGGCATGACGAGCCACTCAATGAAACCGTCAAGAGTTCTAAATGCAGTCTTATCTTTGCTGTCTTCAGCCACCCCTAGCTGATGAAATCCTGTAGCCAAATCCAGTTGCGGGAAAACCGAAGCACCAACCAACTGATTGAATAAATCGTCTATCCTCGGCAATGGGTGTCTGTTCTTCTTGGTGAGCTTATTCAGCTCTCTATAGTCCATGCACAGTCTAAGTGAACCATCAGCTTTCGTAGCAAAAACAACTGGAGCACCCCATTCCTAAATACTTCTTCTTATGAACCCTTTCTCAAGCAACTCTTTCACTTGCTTACTGAGTTCTCTTCTCTCCCTCGGAGCCATGTGGCGCACTGGTAATGCAATTGGCTTTGCATTATCTAATAGGTATATTCGAAAGTCTATCTCGCGCCTCGGGGGTAAACCTCGAACTTCCTCAAAGACGTCACTAAATTCATGGACCACACGAACAGATTCCAAATCATCATTGGATGCGTCAAGGGATTCTAGGTAGCTAAGCATTACCGGACCTCTAGGGTCACAAGAAATATCAAGGGTCTTGCCACAACGAGTCAACAATCTAACTACCCTTCTTTCACAGTCTAGGATGGCACCATATCTAGCTAGCCAATCCATGCCTAGAATCAAGCCGTAGCCCATGAAACCAAGAACGAAGGCGTTGCATTCAAACCCAACGCCCAAGATAGACACTCTCAAATCCCGACAAATCATTGAAAGATGAGTCGAACCACCAATAGGATTTGAGACTATAATGGGATATGTAACTAGACTAGTACTTAGGTGCAGTGTTTCAACTAACGAAGCAGATACAAACGAGTGTGAAGTGCCAGAATCAAACAAAGTACGAACAGGATGATCAAACAGAAAAACTAAATCTTCAACGGAAATGTTTCTACCTCTCTCCTGTCCTAGTGCTATGAGAGCATGAACCTGCCCTCTTGCCTGCCCTGGTGCCATGAGAGCTTGAACCTGCCCTCCAGAAGTAGACTCTGTCCTCTGCCCTTGTCCCTGTCTCCTCGGGCAGTCTTTAATCAGGTGTCCTGCCTCACCACAGTTGAAACAGCCAGTCTTCTTCTTCTTTCTATAGTCCTTGCTCAGATGGCCTGGTGTTCCACGTTAAAGCATCTCTTCTTTCCTTTGCCATTATTATTCTTACCACCTTTCTTGTTTTGCTGTTGTGATTTCTTTTGATCCCCTTTCTTCTCCGGTGCCTTATTAGCATTAGCGCCTTTTTCCTCTTCATGCATAAGCGCCATGTCCACCAGTTTCTCAAAGGTAGCCCCCATAGGAATGTGGGTCATAGCCAACCCATGTAGCAGCTCATTCAAACCATTAACGAACCTCAGGGGCTTCTTCTCAGGTGTGTTCACCAAGTCTGAGCCAAATCTCGCCAACTGATTGAACTTGTTGACGTACTCCAATACTGATAAATTCCCCTGCTTCAACGCCAAGAACCTCTCCATATATAAATTCTCTTCTGCTCGTGAGAGAAATTTCATCTCGAACCTACGCCTGAAATCCATCCATGACTCCACTGGACGCTCTCCATTCGTGACCTCCCACAAAAACGAGGCTTCGTCCTTCATTAACCAAGCAGCTAATTGGACTTTCCTTCCATCTTCTATCTCGAAGATACCAAACAGATCTTCCGTCTCCTTGAGCCAATTTCGAGCTTCAACAAATGTCTCTGATCCATGAAAAGGTTTTCCGCCCATTGCCCAAAAGTCCTTGCATATCTTTTAAAAAGCATCAACGCGAGGAGGGGGAGGAGGAGCGGGAGCAGCTGGGGGAGGAGGAACGTATGCTGGGCCTGCATTATTAGCCCTAGCCTCTATGTACCTTCTGAACCAGCCAGGTACCAGTACGCCCTCTGGAAGGTTAAGATCCCCAGACATGCTGAAAAAGAAAAAGGAAGAGATTCGAAATGGAGAATCAAAGGAAAGATATATGGCTCTTGGGGGTTATGTTTTTAAAATAAACTTTTCTCTTAAAAATACTCTCCTTAAAACATATTTTTGAAAGTATTTCTTTATAAAATGCTTTTGAAAAACAGTTTTTTTTAAAAAAAAAATCTCATATCTGTTCTGGTAACCTTCAGCTCTGATACCACGTGTAACACCCCACGTCCATTAATGTCACTCACAAAGGGAACGCATTAACTTTCATGGAGTATTATTGGTGTATAGAACGGAATATAACAAGACAGATACATATATTGGTACTTGAAAATTTTAAAACAACTTTTATTGCGGCGGAGAAATAATTTGATTACAACAACATCAAAAACCAACAATAAAACCAAGTACACCTAATATCCATCTTGACAAATTATTTTCTGAGTACATAAGGTAAAAAAGCATAACCTCAACATAAATGACCATAAAGAGATGAGCTGAAATTTACTTTCAGCAATCCAAGCACTTCCAAAAGAGAGAGAAAGGGATCCAAATCAAGCTCCATTAGCACTAGTTTCACCCTGAGAACCGAGGGGGGGGGGGAGGAAGAAAAGAGGCAAAAACAAAGGGGGTCAGACATAAAGTCCGGCGAGTACAATAACTTTAACAATATAATTATTAAAGTAATTAGGATAAGGCATAAGCTGGCAAAACAAGAATTGACTGTGAAACAAATGGGCATGACATAACAAACAAGAGAAATAAGATAAAGTTAATTGCGCTCCTAATCACTATAGGATAATTACTATACTACACCACTACTAGTCACCCTAAAAGTTGATCCCGCCTACAGAGTATAATTATCATAATGGTAGTTTCGTGTACCCCTAGTTGTCTTCATAGGTGCCGCCTGCCCCTATCTCCACTAGTTGTACCCACTACCCCCATGCGATCGGCTCCCTAACTCGTAGATACCCGTGCTGGTCCCACAGTGGGGTGTATCACTCCCCAAAGTGGCAACCCGATACCACTAAATATGCACGGCTTATACCTACACGATGCAACAACGTCTTACCTACCAGCCCGACCCACGCACCCACATGACCCCGTTGGACTTGCGTTGCCACCGCTAACCCGTTTTGACCTCTTATAATCAAATCCAGTAAGCGTGTCCTTCCCTCGACTTGGGTCGAGCTCACAAAGATACTTAATGGGTTACTGGTTCGAAAAGGGCCCCCATGCCTGACACAAGCTTTCCACTTATGCTTGGTCCCCACTAAGGTTTCCCACTTAACCCCATTCTTATTCATGCCTTCTTACATGTTTCAACTTGGTTAAGTGTTTCTATTCGTATTTCACAAGCCACCCAAGGAACCTACTTAACCCTCATGTCCCACTACATGTTTATCTTGGCTAAGTGTTACTTAATTCATTAAAGGCGTAACTTTGTAAGACCTCCCACATTAGACTACCATTTGTGGTTGCTGGATTTGCCGGGCGGGTCCGGGCAGTCTTATACCTCAAACGAATCTAACCTCGTGTCTTTGCAAATTGTTACGCATTTAATTTATGCCTTTGACCTCTCGCATTAGACTACCGTTTGTGGTTGCTGGATTTGCCGGGCGGGTCCGGGCAGTCTTATACCACAAACAAGTCTAACCTCGTGTCTTAGGCAGTTAATTATTACACATAATTATTTAACCCCAAATTGGATTAGTATCCCTGTTCAAATTTGTCAATAAATTCCAAAATAATTTATGTCCATAATTGTCACCCAAATTATGTCCATAAATTCCAAGTATACAAATTACACCAATTAATGTCTCAAATTAATTATAAGCCATTTTATGATAATTCACAATATTACTATTTAATATTCACCCATTATCCCCACGTCGTTCGTACGTTTAACATGAAATATGTTAGACTCGCAAATAGTCTAACTCATAAAAAGAAAAGAAACACCACAACTTGCATAACACTTAAAAAATAGATCTAATCTTGCAAATAAGAATTATAGCATAAATTTGCATAGCCAATACTTGCATAGGAAATGGACATTTAGAACATAAATTTTTACAAACGATGTACTACCATGGATCTAAATATAGATCCAAATATGAACTTGTGATCTTGCATATATGGATATGGGTTTTTCACCTAAACTTGCATAAATTGTGAACTTACACATATAAATATGGTTTTTCACCTAAACTTGCATATGAATCTAAACATGTAAACTATGTTTTTCATATAAACTTGCATATATACATACACTTGATTCTCATAAAAATTTGTGTATAATCCGCATACAAATTTTCATATGATTTACATAAGAACTAGCATATGATTTAACATCGCAAACTTGCATAAGATTCACATAAGAACTAACATATGATTTAACATCGCAAACTTGCATAAGATTCACATAAGAACTAACATATGATTTAACATCACATGATTCATCAGACATATTCTCATAATCCAAGTTATATCTCATCATAATTAATTTATTAATTATTTTGTGAAAGAAATTGTACTCACAAACAAAAGAACAGTCTTGTTTTTTTGGGATCTGTATTCTGAAACTGAATTGCTCGCCTTTGATGTAGACTAATTGTTATTCTAATTTAGATTAGATTTGATTCTTGCTTCTATCTTGCTTTTGAGTTGAAAGAGAACGGCGGCTACTCTAGGTTCACCATTGATAGCATGACGGCTCTTGGTATGAATTAGTGTGATTTTAGGTTGAGGGTTAGGTTGCTTATATAGAATTTTAATTAATTTAGAGTCGTTAGATTAACCTAGAAGCAATCAAGACCATCCAGACAAGATAGAATAACCGCCTCAACCCTAATGACTCAGTAGTGAGTCAAAACATCGTCACATTTCAGATCTGCCCGGGGATAGGTCGACCCCCTGGTCTACCTATGTAGGGGGAGGTTGACCCCCTGGTCGACCTGGCCTTGGGCGGGAAATTTCCCGCCTAGCCCACTTCTGCATTTCCAATTTGAATTTTGAATTCTGATTCGAGCTGTTTTTAAATTATTTAAATTTCTGAAACTTCTAAGGGCCATAACTTCCTCATACGAAGTCCGATTTACGAAAACTTGGACTCTATTCCAAGCAGAATTCTGAGACGAACGCAATGGCATAACCCGTTTCCCTAAATTCTCACATTTTATATTAAGTATTCTTTAATCTTGTTAATTTTAATATTTAAAATTACGGGGTGTTACAGTTTGTGTGGCTTGGATATAGTTGACTTTTTTGTTGGTGGTCGAGTTGTTGGCAAGCATCATCGCGACGATGTGTCATCGTTGCAGTGGAAATTTTATGTAGGGGAGATGAATTAGTTATAGTCATAATTTCTGTGTGTAAATGTCATATTAAGGTTATGTATAATTTTCTAGTTAGCTGGTGTATTACCATTTTTTAATGCTACATCGGTTTACTATATGTGCACATGCACATTATATAAGCGGTTCTAATCACTCTTTGGAAGTTGGATTAGTTGAATCATTTTGCTAGTGGATAAAAATTTATTTTCAAACAAGGTATCAAAGCGCCATTACCAAACGGTTCTCAAGTAAAGTCAGACCTGAAATTTTTGATCTGCTTAAATTAGATCATTCTTTCCTCTTCGCAATTCAAATTATGGCAAACAACAACGATTCGCAGCCAAGATCTGATTCAACATGCACTGGAAATGCTTCTCTTAGTCGAACTTCAAAATCCTTCGAAGAGGCATTAAAATCAATCACCAATCCCCAAACTCAGCTAATCACCGTAACCCTAGATGAGGATAATTTCCTGCTAAGGAAATTCCAAATCGAGGCAGCTACTCGAGGCTATGAACTGTAGAAGTTCATTGATGAGACAACCACAATACCACCCCCATTTATCATAGGACAAGATAGCCAACTGAATGTCAATCTTGAATTTCAGATGTATCATCGACAATATATTCTATTATGTTCATGGCTTCTATAGTCAATTAGCATCAACCTACTACCACAAGTCATAGGCTGGAAGACATCACTTGAAGTGTAGAATGCAATAAATCGGAATTTTAGTTCACAATAAATAGTAAGAATCATGAGCTACAAGAGACAACTACAAAATATTAAGAAGGACATCATGAATATAAGAGTCTGTCTAAGCAAGGTTAAAAACCAGTGTGACTTAACGGAGTCCTCAGGTCATAAAGTAAGTGAGACAGAACATGTCCTTAGAATTTAAAAATGGTCTGGGAGACGAATTTGGGGCTGTGGTGGCAGTAGTAACGTCAAAGTAGACTACACCATCAGTGGTTTAATCTTACTGAGTCATAAAGGAAGATTGGAGCAAAGGAATAGTGCAACTCAGGGACTTTCCATCAATTGTGCGGTCAACTCAAAAACTCAACAACACAATATCAGATCAATATCATCAAACAATAATCTTGACACCAAGAAACAAGACGAAATCCGTTGTATGGAAGAAGAGGAGCTTCTAGGAGAGGAAGAGAAAGATTCAATGGTAATCGACCAAAGTTCCAGATCTGTGAGAAACTTGGTCACTCAACGGTGACATGCTACTTCAAGTTCAATTATATTTACAGAAGCTGTGTAGTTTATTCCCCGCTGTTACCCCGCCATATCTCCGCTATATCGTGTAGCGGGTTTCTAACGCTATGCAATTTCCAAATAGCCTTTGAAATAGCCTTTCTGCTTTAAGCCCCGCTATATTCAGATATTCCCGATATATCCCATTATTTTAGCTATATTCCGCTATATCTTCTGTAAGAGAAATGAATTAAAAATGACATTTATGCATTATAAAATTATTTTTTAAATATAATTTTTAACATATATTTTTTAGAATATAAAATACTATAATATTCTAATAAATTTAGCTAAGCTAAATAAAAGTTTACACTTATTTACATATGTTTGCTTATGGTTTTATTTAAAATTAAGGAAGTACTAATAATAATTTTCCATTTATTTATCATTTATATTTTTGTAAAAGCATTAAATACGATTTTTATATGTTATTTTAGACTCATCCGCTATATCCTGCTATTTCCTCGCTTTATCCCCGCTACAGCCTTTTATGCCTCCACCGCATTGGATCCGCTGAGCGCTTTAACTGCACAGTACAGAAGTAATCAGCAGATCTATCAAATCATAATGTCTCAAGGTCCTATCCCTAAAACATTTATTTAAGCCAGACCCAAGGAAGTACAACTCATAACTCAAGAAATCAGATATCTTAGATTCGAAACCAAGAACTTCTAGCCCAGGATGCAGATATTTAAGACAAAGCCTAATTTCATGATTCGGGTGCAACTCACCATGTGACTAGTAACCTACAAAATTTGAACCTAGGAGGAACTGCATACAAAGATAAAAACTCGATTCATAAGGGTGATGGTACGCTACTTGATATTACACATGTTGGACATGCACAATTTGCTTTAGGTAACAAAAAAATGCTTTTGAATGGAAAGTAAAATTTATTTCCACACTAAATAATTACAAAGTATTGCAGGCTGTCTACAAGAAGCCTCAACTACATCAAACGATATTGAGGGAAAAAACAATAAAATTCCTAAAAGAATCCTAGAAAAAACTCAGTATCATTTTACTTTACAATATAACGAAACAAGATTGAAAACCTCTTTTCATCTCTGCAACTTCCAATGTCACCACCTTAAGATCCAGTACGTAAACTCTTCAGTAACCTTCTATGAATACAACTATACCGTTCATTTGCATTTAAACTCCCTTAGCTAAAGGCTCTACGATTTCCCCCAGCCCATAACTCAGTAATAAATTTCTTCAATATATTGAGCAGCAACTTTGTTCGATTAGTTCTCCACCTAGTTGCTTTATAAATGTTGTACCACTCAGTTTTACTATCACTTGACGGCCTATGGAAGCAACCGTTAGCTAGAAGCCTCATCCAAACCAAAAAAGCATAGCTACATTCAAAGAATAAATGTACATTTGTTTCAACAGGTGATTTACACAGTAAGCAAATGCTATCAGTCAAAAGACCAATTCTATGTAATTTGTCCTTCGTATTGATAACATTAGCCATTACCTTCTATAAGAGTAAGTTTTCCTTTGTCGAACTACTCATATTTAAAATCCTCTTCGCCCATGGAAATACATCCTTATCTCCTCTTAGAAGTGAATAAACATGTTTGATAGAAAAAGCTTTATCCTTCCATATAAGGCAACTATTCACATCCACCTTAAACTCATCTGATAGTTCAACCCATAATCTCCTAAGTACAGAAGAACTTGTATAAGGTAGCACCACCCTACCATCTTGAATATAGTCATTTATAGTTGCATTATCAGCAATACAAAAGATCCTCCTCAAATTATAATCAACTACTGAATTAAAATCAAACTAGCTTTTTCCCCGGGAGCATGTCAAAATGACAATTTATTTGAGAATTTGTAATTGCACAGAATAAACGGCAGAAAAGATTCCCGTATGTTTAAAATGTTTCTCCAACTCCTATTGTAGTTTTGTGGCACATCTATTGTCCAGAAATTTTTATTACCAATCAAGTTTTTCCTTACCCACTTGGACCATAAACAATTTTCATTGGTAAAAAGGTTTTCAAAATAAGTGGCAATCGCTGCCTTGTTCCAAAGATATAAATTTGTAATACCCAATCCACCATGTATCTTATCATCAAACAACTTGTTGAATGATATTGGAATCAACTTCTTACAAAATGGGTCTCCATTCCATAAAAATTTATTTAGAGCTCCAGTTATCATATTAATAAGTTTAACTGGCAACACATAACGACGAGTCCAGTATGTAGTCATTACCATTGCGACTGACTGAACAATAGTCAGCTTCCCAGCTTGAGATAGCTTGCACGATGGCCAGTGTTGCAACCTTGAAATGATCTTCTCAAAGAGTGGTACACATTTATCCTTCGTGATGCATGAACTGATTAATGGTAGTCCCAAATAAAAGGAGTGTATTGGCATTTCAAGTAAACCTGATCTTTCTATAATCTCATTCTTCCTAATACTAGACAATCTAGCAACTAGAATGTGTGATTTACTAAGATTAAGCTATAGCCCGGTAATAGAGTAGAAAGAGTGTAATGTTTCCAAAATGCAATTAATATTACGCTTTGTAGGCTTAGTAAAAATACTAAGTCATCGGCAAAGAGTAGATGAGTTGTCATTGGAGATTTATATTTTGGATGCAGATCTAACTTCTTACTGACCCGTTGTTCGATCATTAATGAATTCAAATGCTCCATAACAACTATAAAAATATACACAGAAATATGATCATCTTGTCGTACCCCTTGTGTTCCTTTAAAATAACCACGAAGACCTCCATTTCTTGCTATAGAGTAACTTGATGATGAGATACAAGTAAATATCCATGCAATAAACGGTCTTGGAAATTTCATTCTGGATAATATAGCCAAAACCGAGTGCCAAGCAACATAGTTAAATGCTTTTTTGATATCCATTTTCACCATACATCTTGGAGAAATTCCCTTCTTTTTGTATCCATACAATATCTCTTGTGTTAGTAGGACATTATCAGAAATAGATCTACCTTTTAAAAACGCAGACTAATTTGAAGAGATAATGGAAGGTAACACCTGCTGGAGCCTATTAGTAAGTATTTTTGAAATTACTTTATAAAAGATATTACATCATGAGATAGGACGGAAATTAGAAATTGATGTTGGATTATCCACTTTAGTAATCAAAGCTATTGTTGTAGCAGACAAACTAGATGGAAGGTGGTTTGTGTAGAAGAAACTTCGAGTCGCATTCATAATATCCTCACCAATAATACTCCAATTCTGTTGCAAGAAAAAGGCTTTAAAACCATCAGGTCCTCCACATCTATCTGAATCCAGACTAAAAATAGCCTCTTTAATTTCTTCCCTGGTAATCTCTCTAATTAAATCCTTAGACTGTTGCATTGATATGGTTGGTAAATTAATATGATTGAGTGGTTTTATGTCAGCAACATGGAAGTTTGGATAGGCTAAAATAGAGGAAAAATATTGAATAAAGGCCTCATTGATCCTTACTTCGGATGTTTGAAATGATCCATGCATATTTTTAATCATAAAAATAGAACTCGTAGCTTTTTGTGCCTTTATTGAATTATGATAGAACTTTGTATTTCTATCACCTTCGATTTCTTTTCTAATAAAAGCATTTTGTTGAATAGAAAGCAACTCAATATCTAACGCTGATTTTAGCTTATCCGTCAAAACACACACTCTTTGCTTCAAAGAAGTATCAAATGGCCTCATTTGAATCTCCTTTAGAGTCTGAGCTAGCTCATCTCTTATAGAAGGGGAAAGCTTGGATCCTTTCCCAAAAGTTAATGTTGACCAAGTTCTAAGATGAGATTTTAACAACTTCATCTTATATAAGAGATTTATCATAGGATTTATTATTTGAGTTTGTACTCCAAACCTGCAAAAGAATGTTAGAAAAATCTAGAAATTTACACCAAAAATCAAAAAATTTAAAAGAGGGCTTTCCCCTATCAATGTCAACTTCAGTTCCCCAATGAAACAACAAGGGACAGTGATCGGATAAAATTGGAGGTAGAATATGGCAATAAGATTTTGGCCAGAGATTATAGAAGGAGTTTGCAAAGACATGGTCAAGTTTACAAAGGGTGGGAGAGTCAGTTTTAGAGGAGTTAGTCCAAGTATATGGCAACCCGTAACATTGGACAGGAAAAGACTGGAATTAATGATCATTTGATTGAGTGGAGCAATATCTTTCACAGCTAATGGACAACCCCCAAATTTCTGATTACAACTGAACATACAATTAAAGTCACCTCCTAATAGCCAGGGATTATTAGAAGAATTTAGAAGATGAACATGATCAAGAAAAACTTGATGAAGGAAATAGAGTTATGTGCATAAACAGAAGTAAGATGAAAAGATAAGTCTGAAGGAAGATGGGTACAATTGTAGTGAATGTATTGATCAGATTTAGAGATTTTAGAGAGCTTGAAAATGATTGGATTCCAGATAGTCATAAGCCTGCCAAAAGCAGCTTGACTGAGATTATGATCAAAATGCCATTAAGGAGCAATATATCTAGCAGCCTTTTCAGTTGAAATAATATCCACTTTTGTCTCTGATAAACAAATGAGATGAATATTATTATCCTTAATCAAATTCCTGACTTCATTTTGCTTTGAGGGCATATTTGCGCCTCTAATATTCCAAAACGTATGGTATTCATCATTTAAACAATAATGGATCTACCATTAAAATTGGATTGTTTCTTGTGTGCCTTGATGAGGTATTCTTTGAGTTGGTTATAGGCAGCACTTCTTCAGGCTTGTACTCTTTCCCAATATTCAGATCCTCATTTCAACTACTATATCTTTCTGATTTTTTTTTCTTTTTACATTTTTTCTTTTTCTTACTACCAAAAGAGATATAATCATCATCTACATGAGATTCCGATTTATTGACTACAGATGAAGAAATATTGGCAGGTGGAGGGAGATCAATAAGAGATGGAGTAGAAAGATGTGCATATGGAGAGGATGATGTAACATTGAATGAGAAATATGAATTTGAAAATATGGGGGATTAAGAAATGAGGCACAAGAAGCATAGTGGTTGTTTGATGGAGAAGAAGATGATGAACCACAGAAATTATAAGATGAAGTAGCACATGAGTCCAAATGAGTTAAGGAGGATAAAGAGAACAAGGTAGCACAATTAGATGAAGTTGACATATCACAAGAAGCTATGTTGGATCGAGATAGCAAAGAGGAGGATGCGACACATATTGTTGAATTGCCTAAACTTCCATCTGAGTTATCATTCAATATAGCAAATGGGTCACATGAAATTCAGCTGCAATTGCTTCCTTTAAAATAGCATCAAAATTTTGATTATCATTATGACTAATATTTTCCTTTGCAATACTAATATCATTCTTCCTTGGAATAGGGCAGTTTACATTCTCATCTGCAATTACAATGTAATCTCCATTTCTATCTTCAACCAATTTTGCAACATCCATTGGTTCATCATTATTCATGTAATAACCCGCATTTTATGTATTGGAGGATCGTAAAATATTTTTATTTCATTCCCTGAGGGTTGGATCATTCTCCTATTTTAATATGTTGCTTATGGGGATGTGTGACATGTCCATAATTTTTACCAACTTTGTTTGTGACCAATTTGCCCCTATCAGTCTTGTACAAGGCATAACTTTTGACTCAGGTCGAATCAAAGGGCGAGACCTGTGACATTAGAAAGGAAATGATGATTTTCTTTCCGTAGAGTGGTTACATTAAAGATTTGGCTCATCGGTTTGGAAGGAATTGATGTTTTAAGGTTTAACAGTTGCTTGTCTAGATTTATAAAGCCATAATGGGCTGATTTGGAGAGGCCCATTAGTGGGCTGGTGGAAGGCTATAAATAAGGGGTGGGAGTTATGGGAAATAGTTTACTTACCCATTCCATTATTTGGAAGAGCCAAGGGATCCTCCATTCCTCCATTTCTCCATCTTTCCACCATCAAAGCTTAGGGAATCGAAGATCTACACCATTGGAGGTTAGATCTACATCGTTTCAAGGGCAAGTTCACCAAATCAAGGAGTTTGGATCTAATTCCTTGCTGTCTGGATTCGTATTTCACCGTTTTTGCTTTGTTTTGGAGATTTGGTGAGTGATATGCATCTCTCACATGGATTCAATCAAGTATATGAATGTTTGGTCATGTTTTCCATCAAATTAAAGCATTTTTCTCATAATCAATACTTTGGTAAGTTTATTTTCATATGAATCACCCTATGATCTGATTTAGCAAGTTTAAACTGGTAATTCCTATGCTATTTCATATGGTTGTGCATGTTAGATCTATAATTTTGTTCATATGATCATTTGTCTTGATTTTTGGAGTGATTTGCATAATTTTGGTAAAAATAGTCATATTCATGTTGTTGGTGATTTCATAACATGCTTATGGTTGTGTTCGACGGATTAGACGAGTATATTTCGTCGATTGTGTTGATTGGCGAAGTTTTAGTCGAAATTGGAGTTAGATTGGGGTGGTGCAGGAAATGGGTCGGCTGTGATCTTGGGTTGGTCGGCATGGAGCTGGTCAGTAAGTGGTGTAGCTTGGGGAACAACAAGTCAGGGTTTGGGTCGGTCCGAAGTGGTCGGTCGGTCTTATTCGGATTGGTCGGTCGTAAAGTATGAAGCTGAAGTGGATAGGATGGGTCGGTCGCTCCGCGTTGGGTTGGTCACTATGGGTCAGTCGGTCTTGGTGATGAGGGTTTGGATGAGATGGGTCGGTCGTACCCTGGTTGTTTGGATCGGTCATAAGGGGGAGGCGCTGGTCGGTCCTAAAGGTGGAAGCCGGGTTGGTCGGTCCTAAAAGGAGAAGATTTGTCAGTCGGTTCCTGGTTGGTCGGTCGGTCGGTCTATTGAAGAGTTTTAGCAGCGCTTCTAAACGCTGTAGAGAATGGCACGAGTGTTGTGGTTTGTTTCTTTTGCAAATATGTGTGAATGCTATAAACTATATTGAACCTTATTACTGAACCTTATATTGAATTTGTTTGGTTCGATGGTGATGATGGTTTCGATGAGAGTCCAGATGAGGATGTTCGAAGTGATGTGATTAGTTTGTTGTTGTAGGATGCAACGAATGTGGAGATGACTCAAGGAAGTATTGAGTTTGTGTAAAGTGGTTTCTCTAAAGTGTTCTGAGCTTATGAATAGTCGTAATTGATAACGAGTAAATATGAGAAGGCCGAGGAATTATCATTGTCATAGGTTCAAGCGGGCTCAAAGCAGGGGTATGATGGAAAGACTGGTTATAGGTTGAGTACCCTGGGCATCGTGTATGGCCTAGACACATGTTGTGTACAGCGTGTGGGGTTTTCGCTAGAACCGAGGGCGTCGTGTATGGTCCTTGATATTTGATGGCAAATTGTTTAGCCAGCCATACGATTAGCGATGATTTCAAAGCAAGGTTGGCGGTGATAGCCAGAGTCAGTCATGGACGTTTGAATGCTTGGTTGCATTGATTGTACCATCTCACAGAGATTATCTGACTTCGAATGGGGTGTTCTTTGGGTGCTTGTCTGATATTAGTTTTGGCCTTTGAGGCTTGTGCTTGAGGGATGCTAAGTTCGATTAGGGTGATTTCCATGA
Organism: Allium sativum; assembly: GCA_030737875.1. Lineage (NCBI taxonomy): Eukaryota > Viridiplantae > Streptophyta > Magnoliopsida > Asparagales > Amaryllidaceae > Allium > Allium sativum. Next base: position 32,052 of record JASFAX010001722.1, on the reverse strand, counting down.
GATAAAACTAGATGTTGGATGAGTTGCTTTGCCACGTATGAATGGTCGTTCTGATTTCCATAGCGGAATTGTTGTTTTCTTTGGATGTATGGATCGTAAAGGCTATCACTATCAGAGGTGGAAAGGAAGTTGTGAGTACTTTTCGGATGTTTTGGTAGATTATTTCGTTTAGCTACCAGTTCTCATATACTTTATTGCTGAAGTTTGTTAGCTGTTTTATCGCTCGCTAAAACTGTTGTCTGACTCAAAGTTTTATGTTTCCCTCTTATTACCTTGGGTTGTTCATCCGATTGTTTGGATGGGCAGACTAGGTGGTAGGTGACAGGTGATAACTTAATGAGGACGATGTTGTTGTTCGGAGGCGAGCAGGAGGCTGGCGTATTATTTTACCTACTATCTAATATTTGGATTTCCACTGTTTTCTATTTTCTTTGAGTGCTGTAGTGAGGCAAATTGTACAGACACTATTGTTGTTATCCACGTGTATGGGTATTACTTTCTAGTTGTTATGGAAGTTTGGTGTTTTCAGTTTCACTATCACTACCTATTGTATATGTTCTATTATAATTTATCCTTGCGCTGTGAGTTTACAATAGGTTCCGCGATTGTTACCTTACCTTGATGATCGTCCATAGCTGCCTGGCACACCTTTCAGCGCATCATTCCTCTTGTTTAGTGAAGGGGTTATGGGCGGTCATCACATTTGGTATCAGAGCTCTGGTTAACGATTTTAGCCAAAGTTCGAGACATAATTACGTATGAGAGACGTACTTGTAGATTTCAGTTGGATGCTTACTATATATATTAGCATGTAAAGTAGTAGTGGTTGTATTCCTTTAGCAGTTTTATCGAAGGTGGCTAATTATTCTAAATTGCATATTTAGAATGAGTAGACGAGCATTGAGACACACTGCTAGGAAAGCTAATACTGGAGGGGGTAACGGCGGTGCACCGTATTTCCCTACCATGTTTGAAGCCAACATGGATGCATTCATGCGAAGGGTACCCGCTTTAGTGGCAGCTACGGTAGATGTAGGTGTTCAATTGCCTAGGGTTGTGGATTTTGCGAAGCTATGCAAGGACTTTACATCACTAGGAGGAAAACCATTCAAAGGAACTGAGCCAGCTGAAGAGGTTCAGAGGTGGATGGATTCTAGTGTCCGAATTTTTGGAGACTTGGGATTGGATGGTGCAACAAAGAGAAATCTTGCATCAAGGCAGCTCCAGGGCAGAGCCATGGAATGGTGGAATTCAGTTACACTTGAAACTCCAGAGGAAGAGATTTCATGGGAGCAATTTTAAGCTAAGTTTGAAGCAAAACTCATTTCCACGTGTAACGACCCGCATACGCATCGAAGGATCGTAGAATATTTATTTATTTCTCATACCAAGTCATATGGTCATGTAACTTTGGGGAACGACTACTGGGGTCATTCCCCATGTTCATGATTTTTGCCGATTTTTATATGACCGTTTTGCCCCTAGATGATCTTGGGTCGGCCATAACTTTTGATTGGAATTGAGTTTTGATCTGAAACCACTTCCATTAGATTCAAATGATGGTTTACCTTTCCGTAGAGTGGTCACATGTGAAAAACAGACTTAACGTTTGGGAGATATGGCTGAAATAAGGTTTGGAAGGTGAAAAACTGCTTAACCGGGTCAAATAAGGTGATTAGTGAATGGGCCCATAACCCATTTTGGGATTAGGGTTACGGGGAGGCTGAGTACAGTTAAGGAACGATTTTTATTTCATTTTTTAGCCGCCTAAAACATTTCTCTAACCCTAGCCATGGCCTCCAACTTCTAATTTCATCCCAAATCGCTCTCTAATCAAGGATTTTGCTTAGCAACATCAAATCAAGGAGAAATATCACCAAATCAGAGTTGGAGCAGCTGTGTAGCCTTGGGAATAACGCCAAACAGAGGATAATTTTAGATTTGGTTTTTATTGTGGCTAAGGTGAGTGATTAGCATTGTTTTTACACGAATTACAGTTAGTTAGAGTGACTAGTGTTAATTAACGAAATTATACACGATTTAATTCTTTAAAAATGTTTAGAAATTCTTAAACACCGTTTTAGACCTCTGTTAGAAGTTTGGGTTAATTTGGTTAAGTTTTGCTAATCCTATCATTAGATTTGCTTAAACATGCTTAAGGGGAAATATGGGTTTGGGGATGTTTGATCCGTTTTGACATATCAAATTGTTGTTTTGGTGTTTGTGGTCAATTCTGTATGTTGCTATGACTGTATGGTATGCTTTGTGATTGATTAGAACAGTTAGAATGGTTGAAAACGCCGTCGTATGGCGTAAAAACAGTCGCTGGAAGAGTTGCAGAAAAACTGTAAAGAGTCCGGATCAGATCGCCCCTCCCCCACCGAACCGACCCACTCGTGGAGCACCCCCTTCCCACGAACCGCTTGAGGAAGCTTATCACGCTCTGGTGCTGGAAGAGGAGGACCAAACTGGAGCACACCCGAACCGTGGAGCTTGGTCATGACCCGACTTGGAGGATCGCCCATGAACCAGAGCTTGGAGCCACGACCTGGAGTCGCGATCCAAAGCGATGAAGGAGCTCGACCCGACCCGAAGGGTATGCCACGACCCGAGGAGAGCACCACGACCCGACCCGTATGGGCAGTCCGACCCAAACCAGAAGGGAGACTACGAACCGAACCAAGGAGCTTGGACACGAGACGTGAGCTACAGACCAAATGAAGACCGATCCGAAGGAGAAAAAAAGCCGAGATGTAAAGGTAGTCCAGATGAGAGGTTGTAATTCAGGATCCAGTTGGGAACCAACGAGTTAACTTCATGATTGGACTTTGCTGCGGGACACGTGCAAAGGGGTTATCGACGTCTATAGCTTGATTCACCACTGAGAAACGGGTATTGGCTATGGATCAGTGCAGTGAAGTCATCATGGCTTCATGGGGCAGAGTGATCGTAGCAAGGCTATGAGCCAGTGCAGTGGAGTTGTTATAACTCCATGGGACAGAGTGGACATAGCAAAGGATTAATGGCTATGGATCAGTGCAGTGGAGTCACTGTGACTCCATAGGGCAGAGTGATCATAATAAGGATTTGAGTGATCAAAGCGGTGGATATCGTATGCTTTACGCACTGAGTGAGAGATGTGAGGATGGTTGCTATACTTGATTGTTTGCCATCACTATGACATGCACACCCCCTCCGCCGTTATCTTGACACCTTATGTTAGTGTTACCTTAGGGTAATGTACATCTTGTTATGCCGACTCTTTGGTTATAGGCCTAGGTTCAGGTATGGTTTAGTATACCTGTTATTGTTCTGTTTTTGTTGCTTATCTCTCATACTAGACTTTTGTCGGACCCAGAGTTTTATGTCTCTTCTTATTACTCTGGGTGCTCTTAAACGGGCAGACTAGAGACAGATTAGGTGGTATGCACGAGTAGCTATACCGGAGACGAGCAGGAGGCTTCCACGTATGATATATATAGATATTCTCCTTGTGTTGTCGCTGGTCACTACTTTGGGCATTAGTAGTGCACCTCTTTCTTTTCTTTAGAGACAGTATGTTGGAGTGTAATAAGTTGTATTTTGAATTTCCGCTGCTATGATGATTATGGTTTAGTTTTCAGCTTATGCACTGTCTCACTTGTTTTATGTCAAGAATGTTATTATTATATTTTATTCCACGCGCTGTGAGATATTCTACAGGTTCCTTGTTAGTTCAAATGCCTTTCTTTTCCTTTCTTTGGCGACCGACCCGTGCTAGTCGGGCATTGGCACAACGCGCTTTCATTGGAAATGTCGGCTGGTGCAGGGTGGGCCGTCACACTTCGTATCAGAGCTCTAGGTTGCGTAGTTAACCTAGGGGAAGACACTAGAGAGAGATAGTATACGTATATGAGAGCACGTATTTGTGATTATTTTGGTTTTCAAAAGCTATATATATAGTATTAGTAGATGTAAGGATGAAGTCGTACTGCACTGGCACCACTATGGAGATGGTTAATTGTTTTCTCTTTACAGATTTAACGATGAGCCGATATACGAGGAATACTAGTAGAGGAGCCAATAATGGCAATGCTTCTGATATGAGGACTATGTTCACTAACTTCATGAGAGAGATGCTTAGGGATGTTCAGAGAGTAGCTCCTAATGTTGCAAATGGTGGTGGTGCAGCGGTGCAGGCGCCTAGGGCCGATTTCGCCAAGCTCTGTAAGGATTACACTAGCCTTGGTGGAAAGCCGTTCCACGGAACGGAGTCGGATACGGATGTTCATGATTGGTTGGATAACTATGAGCGTATCTTCGAAGACTTGGGTATCGAGGATGCGATGAGGAGAAAGCTAGCATCCCGTCAGCTGCAAGGACGGGCAATGAATTGGTGGAATGCTACGAATGCAGTTACTCCTGAGGATCAGATTAATTGGGATCAGTTTAAGGCTCGCTTTAGCGACAAGTTTATTCCAGCTGCTCAGAAGTCAGTATTGTTTAAGAGGTTCTTAGAGCTAAAGCAGAATGGTAGAGTTGTCTCAGAGTATATTGCTGAGTTCGATACTCTATCGAAATATGGATTATCCCTTATTGATACTGCCGAGAAGAAGAACGAGAAGTTCATAAGTGGTTTGGATGGATACTTGGGGGAAAGGCTTATTAACCACATCGATGAGACGTTTGAATCGATTGTGGGGAAAGCATTGAGGTCAGAGAGTCTTTACCCTAAGACGAAGACCGAGGTTGCATCTGCAGAGGAGCCAAAACCACAAGCAAGCGGTGGAGGCAAGAATGGTTCTCAGAATAAGAGGAAGCAGAATCAGACCAAGGATGGCCAGAAGAAGAAGAATAAGAAAGATGTAGAGTACTTTAGCTGTGGCAAGAAGGGCCATTATGCTAAAGAATGTCGAGCAAAGCCGGCGGGCAGGAAGTTCTTCAACTGTGGCCAAGTTGGAAATCAAAAGGATAAGTGTCCATAACCTTTGAAAGAAAAGAAGATTGTGAAAGCATATGCTATCAGTGTTGTTCTGTCTTCGTCGAATGCCCCAACTATGGCGAAGAAGTGAAAGAATGTTGTTATCCAAGGTATGCTTTCTGTTTATGATGTTCCAGTTAGAGTGTTGTTTGATACCGGGGCTTCCCATTCCTTCATATCTAGTGACCTGGTAGATAGGTTGGGATTGGAACCCGAGATAGTCGATAGACCTTTAGTTGTGACAAACCCAATTGGTGGATTGACTAGCCTTAGTATGATTTGTCGTAATGTGGTCTTATCGAGTCATGGATGTATGTTTGCTTGTGATTGCTTTGTTTTGGGCTTTACTGGGTTTGGCATTATTTTGGGAGTTGATTGGCTCCAAAGATATGGGGTGGTGGAAGACTGTGAGGGATTTTCAGTGACTATTAGGGTGGATGATGGGCGGAGGGTAGTGTTTGGTGGCCTACCTAGTGATGAGATGATGGCTAGTTTTCTAAATTCCCTCGACATCCCGCAGGACAAGTTAGCAGGAATTCCCGTTGTTGGCCAGTATCCGAATATCTTCGAGGAAGTGACCGGACTTCCACTACACCGAGAGATTGAGTTCCGTATTGATTTAGTGAAAGATGCCAGACCTATAGTGATGCCACTTCGTCGTATGGCACCAAGGGAACAACGAGATCTCGGGGTGCAAGTGAGCGATCTTTTGAAGAAGGGATTTATTAGAAGAAGTGTCCCTGAGTGGGGAGCACCAGTTGGGTTTGCTACCAAGGCAGATGGTTCCCTTCGATTGTGTGTGGACTACCGCGAGTTGAATAAGGCGACGAGGAAGAACAAGTATCTTCTTCCGCGGATAGATGATTTGTTTGATCCGTTGAGTGGAGCGAGAGTGTTCTCCCAGTTGGATCTCGCAATAGGTTTTCATCAGCTCAGGGTGGCAGCTAAGAGTATAGCTAAAACGGCATTTCGGACGCCGTCTGGATTCTATGAGTGGTTGGTCATGCCATTCGGGTTGGCCAATGCACCAGCATATTTTGTGGATCTCACGAATAGGGTATTCAGGGATCAATTGAATAAGTTTGTTCTTGTGTTCGTGGATGATATCTTGGTTTACTCGAGGATAGAAGAAGAACACAAGGAGAATTTGAGGACTGTGATGGAGGTGTTGAGAAAACACCAATTGAAAGTGAAATTTTCTAAGTGTCACTTCTGGAGGAGGGAAGTGAGATTCTTGGGCCATGTTATTTCAGAGAATGTTATTGCCGTGGATCCTGCGGAGGTGGCTACGGTACAAGATTGGTCTACGCCCAAGAATGCAATAGACGTAAGAAGTTTCTTGGGGTTAGATGGATATTATCGTAAGTTTATCCAAGACTTCTCCAAGATAGCGACACCGTTGACTCAGTTGACCAAGAAGAATCAAGCTTTCGTCTGGGACGAAAGGTGCAAGAATGCATTCAAGGGTCTAAAAGAGAAGTTGACGTGTGCACCAGTGTTAGTCATTCCTAAAGGAAATGAAGAGATGACGGTATACACGGATGCCTGTGGTACTGGACTAGGTGCTGTATTGATGCAAGGAGGTAGAGTAGTAGCTTATGCTAGTCAGCAACTGAAACTGCATAAGAAACGATATCCTACCCATGATTAGGAATCGGCAGTGATTGTGTTCGCGTTGAAGATGTGGAGACATTACCTCTTGGGAGAAAGATTCGAGTTGTTTACCGATCATAAATCGTTAAAGTATATTTTCACTCAGAAGGATTTAAATCTTTGTCAGCGGAGATGGTTAGAGTTCATGGCTTCGTATGATTTCGATATCACATATACACCTGGAAAGTGCAATGCAGTAGCTGATGCATTGAGTAGAAGACATGCCAGTTTAGGAGCTATGTTTCTTGAATGGAAGCAACTGGAGTATATCGCAGGGTACGATTTCAGACCAAAGTGTGAACTGGATCCAGAGATGTTACCAAGTTTGACGATCAGACCCACTTTGATTGAGCGGATTGGTTCCAGTCAGAGGGATGATCCTAACCTATTGGAAATCATCTCAGATGAACAAGTATGGGCTTGATCGAGATGGACGGCTTAGAAAGAATGAGAGACTAGTTGTACCCAATGACAATGGATTGAGAGATGAAGTGCTTAGAGAGTGTCATCACTCAAACTGACCATACACCCGGTGGTAACAAAATGTATCGAGACATGAAGCAGACCTACTACTGGGAAGGGATGAAAAGAGACGTTGGGAATTTTATATCCAAGTGCATGAATTGCCAGCTAGTTAAAGCTGAGCAAAAGAAGCCTAGTGGTTTGTTACAACCATTAGAAATTCTCGAATGGAAATGGGAACAAGTCTCAATGGATTTCATTGACGGTTTACCGAGGACTAGATCAGGACATGATAGTATTTGGGTATTTATGGATCGATTGACCAAGAGTGCAAGGTTCATACCAGTCAAGTCGAATAGAACAACAATTAAGTTAGCAGAACTGTATATGAAGTGGGTAGTGAGATTTCATGGAGTACCTAAAGGCATTGTGAGTGATGAAGACCCGTTGTTTACTAGTGGGTTTGGAAGAGCTTACAAGAGACTCTAGGGTCAGAATTATATCTCAGTACCGTGTATCATCCTCAAACTGATGGTCAAACAGAGAGGGTGAATCGTATATTAGAAGATCTCTTGAGAGCTTGAATATTGGATTTTGGTGGATCATGGGATGACCATTTGCATCTAGTAGAGTTTACATATAATAATATCAATCGAGTATTGGTGTGGCTCCATTTGAAGCTTTGTACGGAAGACCGTGTAACTCACCATCATGTTGGTTGGAAACCGGTGAGAAGTTTGCGCTTGGACCAAAAGTAATAAGAGAAACTTCGGACAAGATCAAGATTATTCAACAACGAATGAAGGCTGCTCAAGATAGACAGAAGAGTTATGCTGATAAGAGACAAAGAGAATTGAAATTTTCCGTTGGTGACTTGGTGTTTGTTAAGATTTCTCCATTAAAGAATGTTATTCGATTTGGAAGGAGAGGAAAGTTGGCACCAAGATTTGTTGGTCCATTCCCAATTCTCGAGCAAGTTGGGAATTTGGCATATAAAGTTGAATTACCAGAGAAGATGGCCGGAGTTCATAACGTATTTCATGTTTCCCAGTTAAGGAAATTCATGCACAACCCCGATATGACTATTTCACCTGATCAGTTAGATGATATCGAAGTAGAACCCGAGGCAGTTGGGAACCGCAAGCCGATTCGTATTGTCGAGCACGATACGAAGCAATTTCGAAGGAAAGCGGTGAATCTAGTCAAAGTTCAGTGGGGGCGAGAATGAGAATGACTGTACTTGGGAGATAGAGGAGAGCATTAGGAAGACGTATCCAGAACTCTTTGCCTGGTAAGATTTTAATTACGACTTAGTTTTCCACATGCTGGGATAGGTTTGTTTGTTTGTTTTTGTATGTTTGATTGTTGTGAATGGTTGATAGGCATGCGGGATCCTTTGCTTGTTTCTTAGTTAAGGAATTTCGGGGGCGAAATTTCTTTAGGGGGGGGGGGGGGAGAACGTAACGACCCGCATTCTACGCATCGAAGGATCGTTGAATATTTATTTCTTTCTCATACGAAGTCATATGGTCATGTAACTTTGGGGAACGACTAGTGGGGTCATTCACCATGTTCATGATTTTTGCCGATTTTTATATGACCGTTTTGCCCCTAGCTGATCTTGTTTTGGCCATAACTTTTGATTGGAAAGGATTTTTCATCTGAAACCACTTCCATTAGATTCGAATGATGGTTTACCTTTCCGTAGAGTGGTCACATGTGCAAAATGGACTTACCGTTTGGGAGATATGGCTGAAATAAGGTTTGGAAGGTGAAAAACTGCTTAACCGAGCCAAATAAGGTGATTAGTGAATGGGCCCATAGCTCATTTCGGGATTAGGATTATGGGGAGGCTAAGAACAGTAGGAAACGATTTTTATTTCATTTTTCAGCCGCCTAAAACATTTCTCTAAACCTAGCCATGACCTCCCCCTTCTAATTTCATCCCAAATCGCTCTCTAATCAAGGATTTGGCTTAGCAACATCAAATCAAGGAGAAATATCACCAAATCAGAGTTGGAGCTGCTGTGTACCCTTGGGAACAACGCCAAACAGAGGATAATTTCAGATTTAGTATTTTATTGTGGCTAAGGTGAGTGATTAACATTGTTTTTACACGAATTACAGTTAGTTAGGGTTATTAGTGTTAATTAACGAAATTATACACGATTAAATTCTTGAAAAATGTATAGAAATTCTTAAACACCGTTAGACCTCTGTTAGAAGTTTGAGTTAATTTGGTTAATTTTTGCTAATCTTATCATTAGATTTGCTTAAACATGCTTAAGGGGAAAATATGGGTTTTGGGTATGTTTGATCCATTTTGACATATCAAATTGTTGTTTTGGTGTTTGTGGTCAATTCTATATGTTGCTATGACTATATGGTATGCTTTGTGATTGATTAGAACAGTTTGAATGGTCGAAAGCGCCATCGTATGGTGTAAAAACAGTCGTTGGAAGAGTTGCAGAAAAATTGTATAGAGCCGGATCGGATTGCCCCTCCCTCACCGAACCGAACCGCTCGTGGAGCACCCCCTTCCGAGGAACCGCCTGAGGAAGCTTATCACGCTCTGGTGCTGGAAGAGGAGGACCAAACTGGAGCACACCCGAACCGTGGAGCTTGGTCACGACCCGACCCAGAGGATCGCCCACGAACCAGAGCTTGGAGCCACGACCTGGAGTCACGATCCAAAGCGATGAAGGAGCTCGACTCGACCCGAAGGTTATGCCACGACCCGAGAAGAGCACCACGACCCGACCCGTATTGGCAGTCCGACCCGAACCAAAAGGGAGACTGCGAACCGAACCAAGGAGCTTGGACGCGAGACGTGAGCTACGAACCAAATGAAGACCGATCCGAAGGAGACCAAAACTCGAGATGCAAAGGTAGTCCAGATGAGAGGTTGTAACTCAGGATCCAGTTGGGAACCAACGAGTTAACTTCTTTAATGGACTTTGCTGCGGGACGTGTGCAAAGAGGTTATCGACGTCTATAGCTTGATTCACCACTAAGAAACGAGTATTGGCTATGGATCAGTGCAGTGAAGTCATCATGGCTTCATGGGGGTAGAGTGATCGTAGCAAGGCTATGAGCCAGTGCAGTGGAGTTGTTATGACCCCACGGGGCAGAGTGGACATAGCAAAGGATTAGTGGCTATGGATCAGTGCAGTGGAGTCACTGTGACTTCATGGGGCAGAGTGATCATAGTAAGGATTTGGGTGATCAAAGCGGTGGATATCGTATGCTTTACGCACTGAGTGAGAGATGTGAGGATGGTTGCTATGCTTGATTGTTTGCCATCACTATGACATGCACACCCCCTCCCCTGTTATCTTGACACCTTATGTTAGTGTTACCTTAGGGTATTGTACATCTTGTTATGCTGACTCTTTGGTTACAGGCCCAGGTTCAGGTATGGTTTAATATACCTGTTATTGTTCTGTTTTTGCTGCTTATCGCTCATACCAGACTTTTGTCTGACCCAGAGTTTTATGTCTCTTCTTATTACTCTGGGTGCTCTTAAACGGGCAGACTAGAGACAGGTTAGGTGGTATGCACGAGTAGCTGTACCGGAGACGAGCAAGAGGCTTCCACGTATGATATATATAGATATTCTCCCTGCATTGTTGCTGGTCACTACTTTGGGCATTAGTAGCGCACCTCTTTCTTTGCTTTAGAGACAATATGTTGGAGTGTAATAAGCTGTATTTTGAATTTCCGCTGCTATGATGATTATGGTTTAGTTTTTAGCTTATGCACTTTCTCACTTGTTTTATGTCAAGTATGTTATTATTATATTTTATTCCATTCGCTGTGAGATATTCTACAGGTTCCTTGTTAGTTCAAATTCCTTTCTTTTCCTTTCTTTGGCGACCGACCCGTGCTAGTCGGGCAATGGCACAGTGCACTTTCATTGGAAATGTCGGCTGGTGTAGGGCGGGCCGTCACACCACGGCTCAGAAATCTGTTCTCTTTAAGAAGTTTGTAGAACTGAAGCAGAATGGCAGACCAGTGTTGGATTACATTTTGACTTCGAGGCCTTGTCCAAATATGCTCGTTCATACATTGATACTCCTTATCAGAAGAACAATAAGTTCGTCATGGGTCTGGATACCTACATTGGAAGGCCGCTGGTGGATCATCTTGATGATCCATTTGAGAAACTTGTGGAAAAGGTTGTTCGTCATGAGAGCTTGTTTCCTAAAGAGGCCAATATCGTATCTGCAACCAAGGAAGTTCTGAAGCCACAACAGGGTGGTAATAATAATAAGAAGAGGAAGCAGCAACAACAGAAAGGAAAGGAGGGCCAGAAGAAGCAGAAGAATGAAGTGACTTGCTTCAACTGTTGGCAAAAACGCCATTTTGCTTGTGAATGCAAGAATCCTAAAGCTGAGAAGAAGTGCTTCAAATGTGGGAAGCTTGGATATGAGAAGAAGGATTGTCCATAATTATTTAAAGGGAAGCAATTGGTTAAGGCTTATGCTTTTGGGGCAGTACCGTCTTCTTCGAGAACTCCTACTGTAGAAGAAAATGGAAAGGGTGTCATCGTCCAAGGTACTCTTTCTGTCCGAAGTGTTTCAGTTCGAGTTTTGTTTGATACTGGAGCATCGCATTATTTCATTTGCAATGATTTTGTGTGCCGCTTAGGTTTGGAACCCGAGATTTGTGATAGACCATTGATCGTGACTAATCCAGTTAGGGGTTCGTCCAGTTTGTGCATGTTGTGTCGTGGTCTAGTGCTGTCGAGTCATGGTTGCTCTTTTGTGTGTGATTGCTTTGTTTTTAACTTCGCTGGGTTTGAGATCATCTTGGGCATGGATTGGCTCAAGAGGTATGCGATAAGGGTGAATTGCGAGAAGCTAGAGGTGAGGGTCGGGGATGTGGAAGGGCGAAAGGTGTTGATTAGATGTAAGCCCGAAGATGGTGTCTTCATAAGCTATCTATATTCGCTTGTGATTCCACAGGAAGACTTGTCATCTGTGTTGATCGCTAATGAGTATGAGGATGTCTTTGACAAGGTCAAAGGGTTGTCGCTGCATCGTGAGATCAAGTTTAGATCGATTTGGTCGAGGGTGTTAGACCAATTGTATGCCTCTTCGGCAGATGGCGCTTAAGGAATAACGAGAGTTAGAGGTGCAAGTTTGTGACCTTTTGGGAAAAGGATTCATTTGGAGGAGTGTTTCTGAGTGGGGTGCACTAGTCGTGTTTGCAACTAAGGCAGATGGCTCGTTGAGATTGTGTGTGGACTATCGTGAACTGAACAAGGTGACCAAGAAAAGAAAGTATCCGTTGCCAAGGATTGATGACTTGTTCGATCAGCTTTACGAAGCCAAAGTGTTTTCTCAGATGGATTTGGCAACGGGATTTCACTAGTTGAGGCTGGCTAAGGATAGTGTGCCAAAGACTGCTTTTAGGACAACACCCAGGTTTTTCGAATGGTTGATAATGCCATTCGGGTTGACTAACGCGCCAACGTACTTTGTGGATCTTATGAATAGAGTTTTCAGAGATCAGTTGTACAAGTTCGTGCTTGTGTTCGTGGATGATATTCTGGTTTACTCTCGGAATGAGGAAGAGAACAAGATGCACATGAGAGTTTTTTTGTGAAATCTTGCGAAAGCACCATCTGAGAGCCAAGGTTTTGAAGTGTAACTTCTGGAAGAGCGAAGTGAGGTTCTTAGGCCATGTTATTTCTGGAAATGGAATAGCGGTTGATCCGGATAAGATGGCAGCAATCCAGGATTGGGATAGACCTAAGAATGCGACAGATGTTTGAAGTTTCCTTGGGTTGGTAAGATATTACCGACGGTTTATCAAGGATTTCTCCAAGGTAGAGGCAATGTTAACAGGACTTACAAAGAAGAACCAAGTGTCATGGGATGCAAAGTGTGAACAGGCCTTCAGAATCCCAAAAGAGTGATTGACGAGTGCACATGTGTTGACCATTCCAAGCGGGAATGAAGAGATGGTAGTACATATCGATGCATGTAGTATTGGACTTGGAGCAGTACCAATTTAAAAGGATAATGTTGTGGCCTACGCGAGTCGACAGCTGAAGCCGCGTGAAAGGAATTATACAACTCATGATTTGGTGTTGGTGGTGATTGTATTTGCTTTGAAGATGTGGAGACATTACCTGTCGGGAGTTCAGTTCGAGTTGTTTACGGAAAACAAGTCGTTGAAGTATCTTTTCTCCTAAAAGGACTTGAATCTTCGGCAACAATGATTGTTGGAGTTTATGGCATCGTATGATTTTAGTATATCCTATACTCCGGGCAGGGGTAACACAGTTGCAGATGCATTGTGTCGAAGGCACGCAAGTTTGGGAGCGATGTTTTCGGAATGGAAGAGCCTCGAGTATTTGGCGAGGTTTGATTTCAGGCCAAGGTGTGAGTTGGAACCTGAAATGTTGGCAAGCTTGTCTATAAGACCTACTCTTATCGAAAGGATTGGCGAGAGTCAAAAACAAGATGTGAAGCTTGTCGAGTTTATCCAGAAGCTTGAACCAAAGAGTAAAGAGCTCGAAGTCGATCGAGAAGGTTGGCTTCGAAAGCAGGGGTGATTAGTTGTTCCTGATATCGACAGATTGAGAGATAAGGTTCTGAGGGAATGTCATCACTCGAAGTTGACGATCCATCCCGGTGGTAATAAGATGTACCAGGACATGAAGCGAGTTTACTACTGGGAGGGGATGAAGCGAGATATTGGAAAGTTTATTTCCAAATGCATGAACTGTCAGTTGGTGAAAGCTAGACAAAAGAAGCCAAGTGGTTTGCTTCAGCCATTGGAAGTTCCTATGTGGAAGTGGGAGCAAGTATCAATGGATTTTATCGATGGACTACCTAAAACCAGGGCAAGAAATGAAGGGATTTGGGTTATCGTGGATCGTTTGACCAAAGGTGCAAGGTTCATTCCTGTCAAATCAACTAGGATGGCGTCAAAATTGGCGGAGCTTTATCTGAAATGGATAGTTCGATTCCATGGTGTCCCAAAGAGTATAGTGAGTGACCGAGATCCATTATTTATGAGTGGATTTTAAAAAAGTTTGCAAGAAGCTTTGGAAACCAAGTTGTGCTTGAGTATGGCTTATCATCCACAAACTGATGGTCAAACTGAGAGGGTTAACCGAGTTTTGGAGGATCTCCTAAGGGCTTGTGTGTAGACTTCGAAGGATCATGGGAAGACCATCTACATTTGGTTGAGTTTGCTAATAACAACAGCTACCAGTCGAGCACTGGGATGGCACCATACGAGGCATTGCATGGGAGACCATGCAATTCTCCAGCTTGTTGGTTAGAGACTAGAGACAAGTTGATACTTGGGCTTGAGATGATTAGAAAAACCTTGGATTGTATCGAGATCGTTCGACAACGGATAAAGGCAGGCCAAAATCGTCAGAAGAGTTACGCCGATAAGCATCGAAAAGACTTGGAATTCGACGTAGGTGGTATGGTTTTTGTGAAGATTTCGCCATTAAAGCATGTGGTTCGATTCAGAAACAAAGGAAAGTTAGATCCAAGGTTTGTTGGACCATTTCCGATAGTCGAGTGAATTGGAAAGCTTGCATATAGATTGGACTTACCCAAGAAGATGTCGAGTGTATATAACGTTTTCCATGTGTTATTTCTACGGAAGTTCGTGCATGATTCAAATATAGTGGTGTCTCCAGAGCAGTATGAAGACCTAGAAGTAGAGACCATAGTTGCGAGACCTCGTAAGCCGCTTTGTGTTGTGGGAAATGACATGAAACAACTTAGAAGGAAAAAAGTTAAGTTAATCAAGGTACAACGGAGTGAAGATGGTGACGATTGTACGTGGGAGATGGAAGAGAGCATGAAGTCGACTCATCCAGAACTCTTCCTCGGTAGGACCCTTTGATATCGTAACATCGTTGTATCTTGTTGTTGTTTAATAGAATTCCATATGCTAGGATAAGGCTATGGATGCATGGCTTGATGGATGTTAGTTTGGATGATAGAATTGGCTTCTCATGGATGATAGGCATGCGGAATAGTTGTGGTTGCTTGTGTGGTGGAATTTCGGGGGTGAAATTCCTAAGGGAGAGAGAATGTAACAGCCCGTATTTTACGTATCAGAAAATAGTAAAATAGTTTTATTTTATTATCTGAGCGTTGGATCATTCTTTTATTTTAATATGTTGCTTATGGGGATATGATACATGTCCATAATTTTTACCAATTTTGTTTGCGACCATTTTGCCCCTGTCAGTCTTGTACATGGCATAACTTTTGACTTAGGTCGAATCAGAGGGTGAGACCTATACCATTGGAAAGGAAATGATGATTTCCTTTTCATAGAGTGGTAAAATTAAAGATTTGGCTTAGCGGTTTGGGAGGAATCGCTGTTTTAAGGTTTAATAGTTGGTTGTCCAGATTTATAAAGCCATAATTGGCTGATTTGGAGAGGCCCATTAGTGGGCTGGTGGAAGGCTATTAATAGGGGGTGGGAGGTATGGGAAATATTTTTCTTTCCCCATTCTCTCATTTGGAAGATCCAAGGGTCCTCCCTTCCTCCATTTCTCCATCTTTCCACCATCAAAACTTAAAAAATCGAAGATCTACTCCATTGGAGGTTAGATCTACATCGTCTCAAGGGAAAGTTCATCAAAAAAAGGAGTTTGGATCCAATTCCTTGCTGTCCAGATTCATATTTCACCGTTTTTGCTTTGTTTTGGAGATTTGGTGAGTGATATGCGTCTCTCACATGGATTCAATCAAGTGTACGAATGTTTGGTCATGTTTTCCATCAAATTCAAGCATTTTTCTCATAAATCTATACTTTGATAAGTTTATTTTCATATGAATCACCTTATGATCTGATTTAGCAAGTTTAAACTGGTAATGTAACAGCCCGGAAAAATTCGATGCTCGAATTTTCTACAATAATACATAATCCCACATTACATGCCAAAAATCCAAGTATCGAAAACCTAGACTGTTAATAGAAAGAAGTTAGAGGATGCTAAGTAGAGAGGAAGAAATGTTAGAATGGAAGAAAAGGAGACACATCGGAATCTCACAATGGAACGAATAAAATATAATATATCAAATCTCTTTATATAAGAAAATTTTATATACATACCAATCATCAGAGTACAACATATATTTGTCACAGCGGAAAATAACTCTAAATAACTAACGGTGAAGCATTCTGCTTCCAGGTCCTGAAACTCCAAGCGAAACCTAACCTGGAAAATACTCGGTCTGACTTGAGCACATTTGAAGCAAAGAAAAATTCACCCGGATTAGTCTGGAATACTTTCAGTGATAAATTTAGAGCACAAACAACTTGTTTAACTTTGAAAAATCTTTTTCGAAAGAAAAGGATAATAGTAAGACCAGCCCACACATAAACACGGACGGTTTTTACCATACTATAACCCAAAACATTTTTGAAATCAATATCTTTTCTGATATTATAATAGTATCTATCAAATCACAAATAAATATCAATCTAGTAGAACTGCGGGCGCTTTCAAACCTCAACACTTCAACATTCCTAGGGATGGCATACCAAAAATGATTCCTGATTCAGTCAGATCTGAGGGAATGAAATACTGGAGTGATTACTTGGTGTGCTTTTTCCTGGATGGCACTTCTTCGTATCCTATGGTGGTAAATTTCATAAACTGATTTTGGAAATTAGGTGGTGAAGTTAGTATTAAATCAGATGGAGTTCATTTCTTTTTCAAGTTTTTTAATGAATCAGACAAAGTTTTTTTTTTTTTGAAATCTGATCCAATTTTCACAAAAGGACGCATGTTCATCATAACTAGATGGGATCCATCTATAGGAAACTCACAGGCACACATTAAAAAAGTTCCTGTTTGGGTTCACTTCTATTGCATTCCAACTATACTGTGGACATTATTGGGTATAAATTGGCTAGCTTGTCATGTGAGGAGATTGATATGCTTTGATAGTAGCACCGAAAAGTTGCAAAGATTTAGGTATGCCAAATCTTTAAGTGAGATCTCCTCGGAGTTTGATCTTCCTGATAAGATAGTGGTAGGTGGTTTAGGCAAAGAGTGTCCTTCAATCAAGTTAACCTATGATTGGAGACCCAAAATTTGTACTATGTGTAAGGTATTTGGTCATGCAACCGAAAGTTGTGAATTTAACACCAAGGCAGAAGTTGACGGTGGAGATCATGCAAAGGATTTCGATAATAATTCTTATGGCCACCCTCGACTGTTTAATAGGAAGACCTCTTCTAATGTTAACCAACGAAAGTGGATATCTGCTAATACAAGGAATTCAAAGTATTGGAGAAGGAAAGGAGTTCCTAATAATAAGGTTGATAATGTTGAAACAGACGTGTCAAAGGTAAATGAAAATGCTTTTAATGTTTTGGAATCTGATTTAGATGGTAACGACAACACTGATGAGTTTAATGCAGAGGTACAACTTAATAGCAAGGACGCTGATCCTGTAAATGGAAGTACAGCTGATACTGCAGCTGGGTTGCAAACACAAGTGAACATGACTAATGATACTGAAGATTTGAATATTGTGGATAATAATGGCGCACAATCTGAAGATGGTGAAGATTTGATGGGTAACTGATTTGATGAAAACGCAGACAATGTTGAGCTGTCAACAAATTCTGGTAAATGCACCTCTAGTTCATTAGTTTTGTCCACTGTTATATTAGATGCAAGCTCATCTAAATCCTCTCCTTACACCAATTTGTCTTGTTCATCGACCTTTAGTCACTCTACACCATCATCTGCTAGCAATATGGTATTGAATTCATCATCACTCTCTGCTCATACTACTGGTCCCATGAAATATTCTTCGACTCCTTCATCTACTACTCTTGCAGCAACTTCTCCATATGCTAACCCGAGACCTCCTCTTAATATACAACTTCCTCCCTCTCTCGTCACTGGCTGGGGCTTGACATTCCCGCAAGTGAACAATTCTTTGACCTCTCTGTCTACTGCAGTGCCTACAAGTTCTCTACCAAAACCCAAGAGTAACAAATTGAAAGATAAATTCTGGGATGACTTAGATCTTGATGACGGAATTGGCTCTGGGTCGGAGTATGTGCTCTTCTCGGCAACAAGCTAAAGCTACTAAAAGAAACACCAGGAAAAATCCTAGTCCCATGTTTGATCCAACCTTGATTTGATAGTGCATGTTTTCAATTATCACTACTGATGACTTCCTGCATCTTCATGAAATCTATTATTTGAAACTTCTAAATTTGTTTTTCTTTCTTGAGCAAAAGCATTCCCGGTTTTGGCGTCAATCAGTCGTGGACATTGGTTATACAATAATTCAACTTCGTACTACTGCTGTATTGGTATACTGCCAGTTGTTGCTGCATATTAGTGGTCGTATCCACCTTGATAAGCTTGCACAGATGTATACTCATTTGATAATTTGATAGTTCATCTAAGAAATTATGGGGCTTGGAATTGTCAAGATTCTGTATTGCTATTTTTGCATTTTTGGTTGTAACTCTTGATGTTGTGAATAATAAAATTTTCACTTGCCTTTCAAAAATTCAATCTAGTAGAACGCTTGCATCTCACGCTCTACATAAATAGTATACAATCAAAACCGCAGGCGCTTATTGCAGAATGGATTTCCTGGCAAGGTATGGGACTACCTTTTCGACAATGTACCTCCGGAGATCAATACATTAGGGTTTAACAAGAACATCTTGCAACCCAGCTACACATGATCGGCCCCTCATTTCTCTAGAGAGTACCGAATATATCATTACCACGGTTGGGGGCCAGCCAAACGAACCGATAGCATATATATAAAAAGGGACAACCGAAGGCATTTGATTTCTCCTGATCAGGTAATGATATACCCTTTTAATGGGTGCGATCCACCTAGCCATGCTGCCTACCCGATTTTGTGCCATTTCCCCGTTTGATGAGGCTTGAGGTCACGTTATCTTTTTAGAATAGCACATCTCCATTTACTTTGAATGCCACATCGTCAGATCCGCCAAATCACTAATTAACGTCCACAAATACACTCTGGGTATTAAGCAAGAGAATTTCTCCGCCACCCTACTTGGTATATTTGTAAAATTCAACGTACACGATTCTTAAGAAAATACTCTATCGGACATTCGTCCACACAATTCATCCGAGAAAAGGATGAACTGAAGGTACTGCATCCTATATAGGAATCACCCAAAGGATCAGTAGCGAGTAGTCCTTGCAAGTCCGTGGATTTCAATCACGACAGAATCACAATCCAAATAACTCTGGTTGCAATCTAAAGAAATTTATCAAGCAGTTCTTTTGCTCATGAAGATCAACGGCCTTCAATGCTCCATCTTGTAGCCTACGAGTAGTCGCGAACGTACAGTTGATTCGAAGTGGTTTTGGGTCTAGTTCCCATCCCGATCTCTTCAAAACAACACGTCAAAAGGTCTAGCAATTTATTTGATAGTCGGTTGTTTAACTATCAAATCATAATAGCATATCTAGATGAATTGGCAGCTCAGGTTCTTTACGTGAAATATTTCATTAAACCATTTCACCGATTTCTTATAATCGATTTCATAAATTTAATTTCATCAAAACCCCTTGTTCGTTACCTTCGAAAAGATAAACCAATGTTTACTTTTCAAAATAACCATATTTTTAGACTTAATTTCTTATTTCCTTTTCCATCTTGAAATATCACCATAAATATTTCCAAATGGTATATAATTTATTTTCAAATCATTTATGTCCACAATAACATCATTTGACACATTCCTTAAAATATGAATCTCAAACGGTTTCATTAATTTTCGATCTAAATTCATTAAGGTTTACTCTTCTCATTTATAAGTATATTTCTAATAGCCAATTTATATAAGCCTTTATTCTCATTTTCCCAAATTCAAACTCATTACTTATTTCATCAAATAAGGGTATATACAAACTATTTCCATAGTTTATAAAACAATGCAATTTACCCGATTAAATGATATAAACATGGTCATACTTCATATCTAAACCAAACACTGTGAAAATAACACATTGTGTACTTTAAAACCCAATGATTTATCAAATTCTAAATCTTTGCAAATTTATGTTGCAATATTCTTTTTATTAAGAAAATAATAAATCATTCCACATCCTTACCCATTACAAACTAAAACCATCTCTCGATAAAGGTGAAGTCGTTCAAGTTGGGGTATTCTAATTACCTCTCAGACCTTGATCGACAACGTTTATTTCTAAGAATGATAAAAGCTTGTAATTTAAAACAAATATTAAACTATCTCAATAATCCAATATATTTTTCCCATTTCCATTTATTTTGGTTTTATAAACCATTTTCTTATATTTGAAAACCCACTTTCCATGTCAATTTCCTTTACTTCATTAAGTAAACTTTCCAATCTCTTTTACCATTCAAATTCAATATGATTTTTAAAAACCATATCTTACATTGGTAATTTCCTTATAATCTCTTTACTTACTATTTAATATCCGTGTGCACGAATCCATTTAACCATCTTCTATGAAGTCCTATTTAATCATCTCCGTTTTTACTTAATAAAATCTTATCGAAATCCCCACATTAGCTTATAAATCATTTTTTACAAAATTTGTCTGTAAATTCGAATTATAATCCTTGTATAAAATTCTTATTAGATTTTGATCAAACCTCACCGCCACTTAATCACTTCTTAATTGAATTCCAATTAAAAGTCATCGCTTTAATTATTATTAATTAAAATAATAATTAACTTCAATATTAACTACGTTAAAAATAGTTAACTTCGTTATTAACTATGGATAGGATAATTAATAATTTTTAAAAGATTATTAAATAATAATTAAATTTAATAACAATAAAAAATTCGATAATTACTTTAAAATATTGTTAATCGAAGATTAACTAACATTTAACACCATCCGTTAAATTTAACGAATATCCAGAAAATTATTGATTAGATTAATTTGAATCAAATTAATTCAATTGTCAATTTCTAATTAAAACGGTTGATTTTTGCCAACTGTACATATCAGTTAACTGTTAATTGATTTCCATTATCATTTCCCCCTTAAATTAATTAAAAACTTAATTAATTTAAAAACATCATTTAATTGTTTATAAAAACAATTATTCCATTTTTACTAACTCGTAGGTTAGTTTATAATTATATGTTTTAAAAAAATGACATAAGAATTTCTTATATAAAACGTTTAATAATCCCTTTTTATAAACACGATTATAAAATATAAATATATTTATAAAACTTTTATTTTAATTGACTTATATAAAATAAACTTAAAATCTTTGGTCCAGTTACAAAATAAATTTTATAACTTAAAACATCATCAATTTGCCTAACGGCAAACGACAACTTAAAAAAATTGATTTAGTCCCCCACTGCCAACCACTTAATCAATACTGTTGATTGATTAAAATCACAACAATCACATCCATTCAACCATCACTATCCAACTGGTTTTAATATCATTTGGGGTAAACAATTCATATATGTGAATAGTATGAACAACAAATAACATACAATTTATTTGAGGAATCCGGTTTGATTCCTCCAACTTGTTCTTTCCTGCATCGCATATCACTATAATATTTGATAATAGTATATAAAATGAATTTTGAATAATCAATTATTTTTAAACAACGAAATATAAATAACGTCAACCAATCAGACAATAAACAATCCAATAACATCCATATCATCCAATAACCCAATTTATACTATCAATGGTAATTTATATTTTATACGAATTTAACACATCATAGCATTCCAGAAGGTGTGAGAATTAACTCATCTTTATCTTCGATTGACAATTCATGCGTCATCTCATTTAATTTTAAACAGTCGTTTAAAATCAATGGAAATTCAACGGTATCCAAATCATTCAATTCCAGCTCGGCAGCGTAGGCTCCACCGCTGCGATCCCAAGGATATAATTTCGCGCGATTCTAAAAAAGATATTACGATTACCAATCTACATAAATTTAATGGTAAATAATTTAGTAATATGTTAACTAACTATCCATTAATTAAATTATAATTATCGTATAGTTCTCCAATCCACATCAACAACGTTTATAAGGAATGCATCTTACTGTAGTATCATAAAACCCCGTCTTCCCTGATTAATGAAAACTGCTAACGCCCAGATCATTTTTTTTCAATATTTAAGGCTGAAGCCCACAAACTCAGTCTGCTTATTTCTTCTTCACGTCCTTCTTTATTAACTATCCATCCACAAAAATCAAGCCCGTTCCCCTTATTTTCTTTCTTCTTCCATATTTCATACACATGAACAAAATAAAACCACTGACTTCCACTTTCTCCTTTCACCGCAAAAATGAAAACAGCTCCACCGCCCAAGCTTCTCGTACCGCCACCCACTGCTCCACTGCGGATCACCGTCCCCTCTGTTGATGCGCCGAACCCCGCGCAAACCTCCAAATTGTCCTCCATGGCCCTTAAATCCCGACGCAAAAGCCCTGGCGTGCTGCTTCCCTAATATGCATGCCAGTGCGAAATACTCACGAGATGTCCACAGCTGAAGGATTTATTGAAGTTCGGCTTTCATTTGTTTAGAGTTATTGTGTTTTTCGAAAGAGGATGATGAGCTCCTCTTTTTGATTTTGAAGGAAAGAGGCAGATATTTTAATTTTTTTTTGTTTGCTGAAATGAAGAGGCCTGTGTGTATAAACATGCTGGGTTTCGATCATATTATATATATCAGAACAATGACATGTGAACATTAAAAAAATAAAATCAGATTTCAGTCCTAACCGCAAACATTGACTAAAGACTTTTGTAGACAGTTGGCACAATTGATTTTCTAATCTGCCGATACATCTACATTTTTTATTGTTAGATTGAAAAATATTTTTTGCCATTTAATAGTTGGCAAATAGCAGAGATTAGATAGGAATTGATATGGCAGATTTCGAAAATGATAGACCGAAATTTATTCAAACATTTTGTCAGTGAAGCACACCCTTTACGATTTATAAATGACTTGCACATGGGTGAAAATTTAGATAAGAACAGTAGGATTTTATTTTTTTTCAACATTTTTGAACGTCGAAATATTTGAACAATTTGAAAGCAAATGCCTATTACATCGTACAGAATTTTGCTGAGATTTTGTACTGGTTTTGAAAACGTCTTGAACATGGATAAGTTTTGTTTTGCTTTCGCTATTAGGCTTCACGTGAATGAGCAGGTGTATTTTCACCTCTTTGTTTTTATATGCACACACGCACACGCAAACACACACACATACATATATATGTACTTCGCTTTTCTATAGAGTGAAACGAAGATTGCATATGGAAAATTACATGGGTCAGGGCAACGTGGAACAAAAACATGTATTGCTAGCAGAGATATTTCTGCTGAGCTTACCCACGATCTGATAAGTCAAAACAGATTGCCATGTTTTTGCCAAATTAGAATAGATTTTATTTTAGTTATGTACGGATTTACAGTAATATGTTTCTTTTCTTTCTGCATAGATGGATTTGCCGCATTTCACATTGACGTGGTGGGACTTTGCAGATATTTGGAACGATGTACGAAATGATCTTGATTTAATTGGTTTAGCTATGATAAGGATTTACTTTATGACAAGCCCATATTTTCAATGAATTTGTTTTAGCGACTTTGAACGATTTGGCATATAGTTTGTAAATACTTTGCAGACGATAATCGTAGGGAAGAATTTTAGGTCGAGGTGTTTTTAGTTGGGTTTTCACATGGTTGAACTGATGTACTGCGAAAAGAAAGGAGCTTGCAAAGTTTTTGAAACCGACGTGCATGATTTTATAACGATTTTAAAAGCGAAGGCGATCCTGATTTATTTCAACGCGTCTTTAACATTCGACATTTCTAGTTTTAACATTAATCTTAAACACACTGTAATAATTTCCAAAGGTAAATTCGAACGTATGAAAAATATGTAAATTTATGACCAACTATTTAAATCAATTTTAAAACAATCAAATTTATTGTTACGAAATTATCATTATCGTATATGTATTCAAATAGAATTTCTTACAGTTTCAAAATAAAATTGTAACAACTCGAAAATCTGGGCCAGTTTAAAAAATTTATTTCGGCAATTTTAGCGAATTTTAATTATTTAAAATGAAATATTTTAAATAATAACGACGAGAAATTTATTTTGAATAGAATTCGAACGTATATATTTATATAGTTCGTCGTTAAAATATAAATAATTATTTATATTTATAAAAGGAATTGAAAATGGCGCGGTAGTTCAATAATTCGATTTCAAACTTCAAGTGAATGTACCGGGTGCAAAACAATCCGGATTTTAGTGAAACCAAAAATCATAGGATCTATTTGATAATATCTTTCCAATGAATTCGAATAATCGAAATTTCATAGCGGGAATCAAAAGATATGTCCAGTTGAAAATTCTGAATAGTCGCTATGGAATTCAGGCCCTTAAAAATGGACATTTTGCAAACGACCTCGAATTTCGACGAAACCACTTTTGTTGGGTCCGGGATGTAAAGTTATTGCTAGGTTTCAAATTTCATAATTTTTCGAATCAATATGTGAGCGTGGCAAAGGAAAACGCGTTTGTCCAGTTTCTGTTAATTTTAATCGACTGGAAAATGGCCATTTTTCCAACTGTCTCAGAATTCGATGAAATTAGTTTTGTTAGGACCGTATCGTTAATACGAAGCCAGAAAATATTTTTCTGGAATTTTTCGAGTTAGTATGTGACCCCGGTAATTTGAAATGTACGTTTAAAATTCAATATAGCGATTTAAATGTAAATTCAACGGAAACTGATCGTAACGAACGAATCAGCCTACGATACATATCCCATTGTGTTCGGAATGGGGGTAAAACGCTATGGACGACAGGCGGTGGGCCTCGTTTAGAGGTCGTATGTAAAAGTCAACTTTTTGCAAATTAAATTAAATAAAAAAATTAATATCTTCTCTCCCTCCCCTTAAATCCTCCTGCCCCCCCCCCCCCTCTTCATTTCGATTTCGGATCGAAGAAAATAAAAAAAAAAAGAAAAAAAAACGACGAAGCCTTCCTCCCCAATCGCCCTCCGCTCCACCGATCATCGCCGCCCATCTCCAGGCGCCTCCGCCCCGTACATCACCGCCGCCTCTACCCTATCGCCACCGCCCCCAGTGGAACGACGCCCCCCAAGACCCCCTAATCGAACGGAACCCGACCCCCTTACCCTGACCACCGTCGCCGCCTAGGGCACCTCCGCCTCCAGCACAGCCGCGACCCCCCTGCAGCAGCTCGACTTGCTGAACCGGGCCCCGCAGCCTTCCTCAAATCGAAGACCAGCGAGCACAGCCACCTCCTCTCCGGCGCGACTTCCCCCTTCTCTTCTTTAAAGCAATGTAAGCCCTCTATTTAGTTTGTCTTGTTTTGTTTAATTAATTTTAGCAATTAAAAATCTGAAATTTCATATAGTAGGAGGTTAAAAATATGATTTTTACTTATATAAAGTATTAAAAATATGATTTTTATATTTTTAAAGAATTAAAAATATGATTTTTATATTTTTAAAGTATTAAAAATATAATCTTTCATATTGTAGAAGGATAAAAATGTGATTTTTGTTTATGTAGAGAATTAAAAATGATATTTTTACATGATAGAGATATTAAAAATATCATCTTTATATGTGTAGCAAAATAAAAATGTGATTTTTATAATGATATATTTGAAAAGGCGAAATCTTTATACGAAGAATAGCAATGTAAAAATAGAATTTTTATCTATATAATAGCATAGTAAAAATTCGTTTTTTTATATATTGAATAACAAGGTAAAAATTCGATTTTTATATATTGAATAACAAGGTAAAAATTCGATTCTTATATATTGAATAGCGAAGTAAAAATTCGATTTTTACATATGTAGTGGCTACAGCAACGAAGTTGACAAAGATGCGATAACAATGAAGATTTCTCTAAATGAAGAGTCGTGGTATTGGATAGCTATCGGTTAGAATTTCTCACCTTTCAATTTCTTTTTCTAGTTATATTTATATACTAGGATGCAGACGGCGCTTAGTAGCACCCGACACAATCGTCCACATACCATGGACTTGTTTGTTTGATTGCAAAAATTAGTTAGATTATTTGATTGAAATTTGAGTTGTTTGGTGAAATGGAATGGATTGATTGATGTGTGAATGGCGTGGGCCTTCACTAGACCGGGGATAAGGCTAGGCCTCGTCCCGTTTCTAGTATCGTGCCGTTATGCCGCCGAAATTTTCTAAAAATAAGTTAGAAAAATAAAGATAACGTTTTATTTAATAAATGAACCGAATAGAATATTCATAGGTTGAATAAAATAGTTTGATCGTTAAAAATATAATTTTTAACGTGAATGTGAATAAATGAATATTTATAAACAAATCGGCCGATTTGTTTATATACACTAATTTGACTGACATTGATTGGGACGATAAATTTTACACATCACCCAACTGCACAAATAAAATCTGTGTTTGATTGTTTGAAACCCCACACGGGTATTGGGATGATATTTGACGTACACTAATCCCGATTGTTTAGTTGTATGTCGATCGATTGATTGACAGACTGCTATAAGCGTTGAATATTTATATTTGATGCTTATACAGTGTAGAATGCACTTTGGATGATGGTTGATTATTCATCGTTGTTGATATATACATGTGTCGTAGAAAATCCATATAATTAACATTATATGGTAATTGATTGGGCCTCATTCCAGTTTTGAAATAGAATATTTGAAAACCGAAATATATGAAGCTGCGTTGATAGATTGACGCCATTTTAACGTGAACGATATTTATATAGATTTTATTCAAATTGAAGTGAATATTAAAATGAATTGAAACTCGAATCTAATTGAATTGATTTGAAATTCGAAATAAACTGAAATGGTTCGAAATTTGAATAGAATTGAAATAGAATTGAAATCGTTTTGAAATGAATTCGAATAGAATTGAAATAGAATCGAAATTTTTTTGAAATGAATTGAATAGAAATGAATTCGAATTGAAATTGAATAGAAATGAATTCGAATTGAAATTGAATTGAAAACGAACTGAAATTGAATTGAAAATGAACTGAAATTGAATTAGAAATCAATTTGAATTGAAATCGATTTGAAATGAATTCAAAACGAATTTATATTGGAATATTCAATTTTGATTTGAAATTGAATATGAAGTTGAAACCGTT
The DNA here is from genome assembly GCA_030737875.1 of Allium sativum. Lineage (NCBI taxonomy): Eukaryota > Viridiplantae > Streptophyta > Magnoliopsida > Asparagales > Amaryllidaceae > Allium > Allium sativum. The sequence continues at coordinate 4,746 of JASFAX010001722.1, read as the reverse complement.
TTGAAAACGAATTTAAAACGATTTATAGAGCACGTTTTGAATTGAAATCGACGAAGTATATATTATATATATTATATATATAATATAATGGCCTGAATAGAATGCGCCGCGCTGCGGCAGTTCGCGAATTTCGACCATTGACTTCGAACGGATACTACGGGAGATCCGACCGTCGGATTCTCCTGAAACCGGAACTGTTGGGTTCGTAGCGAAAAGAGCTTTCTAACGAATATTGGAAATTTGAAATCTAAAGGTTGGATTTGGAATTATGTTTAAATCAAATTTGAAAAAGGTCGCTGTAAGTGCAGTTCGATGGCCGTTGATGGAAATCGACTGTACGGGCCTTGATAAAATTATTAAAAATAGTAATAATTTATGTAAAATCATAAGAAATGGTTTATAAAGAATTGGGATGAAAAACTCCATATTTGAAAAGATAAAAATAGATTTTTATCGAAATGAACTAATTTTGAACTAGAATTATAATTCTATTTATTTTTAAATAAATAAATTGGATTTGAAATAGTTTTGAAAATAACCAGAATTTCCAATGATTGCATTGGAATGGGTTTGAATCGAATTTGTCTTGGGAATATTTCGATGTTGGATTTCGTGATTATACAGGTGTTGTTATGGAAATTTGAAAGATATGTATATATATCGTTATTTCCAATACTATATTTGTTGGTCGTAGAATTTGATATTGAATATAAGCCGATATATTTTCTATTCAGAGCCTTGTATTTAATATCAAATGTGATTTGGGTTTGTCTTGAATGGTGTCTTCATTAACACTGTTCTTAAACCCAGTTGATAAAAGATTAAATCTTTTTATTTAGATTTAATGAAGTGTACCAATTAAATAATATTTAATTGGAATTGAATTGATATTGATTTTTGGGTTTATCGTGGACAGTGTTTTAAATAACACTCGTTCTTTAACCCGATAATTAATGGAATGTGATTTTGGGTTTATCGTGAACCGTGTTTTAAATGACACTGATTCTTTAACCCAGTTAACGATTAAAACTAAGTGGAGTTTTAATGAATCTTTAATTAGATTGAAATGACCGAGAATGGAGTATCACCAGTTTTGCTCCAGGCGATAGTTAAATCTTTAATTAGATTTGAACGTGAAATGGTAATTGAATTTACCGATAACACCGTGGTGTTAGATATGAAGTACTACCAGTTTTACATCATGGGATGAATAGGTTGGGATTGGGAAATTAAAACCAATGATTACTTCGGTAAGGTTCGTTAATCCCGACTAGTTGAATCGAAATTCAAAAGATGATTAAAGAATAAATTCAAGGAATTTATCTTGGATAAAATTAATGGGAAACTTTCCCTATGAATGTGAAATTTAGAAACTAGCTGTCGGTTAGCCAAGCAGAATGGTTTTCTGGATATTGATCTGATGTTGGTTTCGGCCTTCGGGGTTAATATTTGGGAAATTATTCTCTTGATTAATTTACGGTTAGTGACTGATGAATTGGAATGAGGCGTATGTTGTGTTTGTGTAACACTTATTTAAAATATACGCGAGTTATTCGGAAAGACCGGGTTTAATCCCATTCTGAATAACTGATACGACGATAAGTCGAAGAGGAAGACGGTGGTTGAAGACCGGAAGTCTTCACATCGTTTGGGTGATTACTGATGATCTTGATTGGGCTGTACACCCAAGATGAGGGAATCAATCGGTGGTCGTCCAGATGTGCTTGGAGATCGATGGATATGCGAGGAAAGTGCCTCCAGTTTCGTTCAGACCCAAAACGGACTTGTAAACGGACTGTGTGTCTGACATTGGATTTCATTCTGTGTGACTGATATCGGTTGCATAGAGTGGTTTGCCTGTGTGGCATGCTAAAATGCAATTGATCGAGGCTTCTGTTGAAAAGCAAAGTCTTGTGGTGATGATCGAAGCACGGCCTTTGTGGCGTAGCTTTGTGTAACGTTTACTTCGCGAGTTTCGCACCCCGGTTGTGAACCAGAAACGGGAGGAAGGACCTCAGGGAGGACATGCATTTCTTTCTAGCTAGGGTGGTGTCAGTGACCTACCAGCCCTGACATTTATATACTTTTCACCTGTGTGGTTATTGCTGTTGCGAGGCGCCTCTGTTAGATCGGACGATCCGGGTCCGATGGAGTCATTCGTTGGCTCGTTTGCGCCCCAAAGGGCAGGGAAATGTAGTGTTCAGGCATTTTAATCCACATCGGTGGACCGGCCCTGACGATCCAAGAGTCACTCGAGCTCTGATCCTGAGACATGGTATGCTAGATTGTCTCGAATCGGTTGAGGACTATCTTTTGCCTCGGTTCATAGATGGAAACCCAATTTCCAAATACGTGACTTTGCGATTTTGATTGTATAACCTATATATGGCGACATAGTGGTATGGGGCATTCTGCCGCCTATGATTGATACTTATGATTTGAAGTTGTTTTGTACACTATGCACCTATAAGAGTATCAAATGATTTCTTTTAAACGTATCAAGCATTCTTGGCTATTATAAGGTAAAAACCCTATCCCCCGGCTTGCGTTGCATTGTGTGATAGGACCTGGGTCTTATAATAGCTTCATTTTTCTTTATTTAGCATTGCGTTGTTTGTTTTATGCACTGGTATTCTTTGGAGGAAACCCGTTCCGTGTTATACGGCGTGGTCCCTTGATTTACCTAACTTTAAAATAAAGAATAATAACTGTTTTAGTTCTCACACCAGTCCCATGACTGACCTGGAGTTTATTGTTTTGACCTAAACTCTGGGTGCCCCTATTTTGACACGGGCAGCTAGTAGTTTTGGTTTTGCAGATTTATATTCACAGGATCCTGGTTTACAGCTGGAACGATATCCGGAAAGCTTTGTATCCGTATATCTCCTTCTAGTTGTGTATTGTATTATTTTCCGCTGCGATGTATTTAAATGTAATTTAAATCTCTGATATTTCTGAGTAATATTTATTTGTTTATACTCTGTATATTCTTGTAATCTGATGCATTGTTGTGATATACAGCGAAATGTTCTTTTGTATGCGTTCTATTTTGTCGTGTTCTCAAAACAATTCGTTCTTTCCCTTCTCTTCGGAGGCCGGGGAAGTTCGGGTCGTCTCATCGTGGTATCAGAGCTTTGGTTTACAAAGCTTAGAGAACAAGACACATTAGAACCGTACGAAAGAATTCATCAGATATTGGATTAGTAATATCCAACGAGAATGACTCATTAGAGATGGGATCAGTAGTATCCTAGAACGAGTGTGAAGAGTATATTTTTAAAGTAAAAACAAAATTTGTTTTGAAAATTTAAATCAACTATTCGTATTTGATTATTTATTCTATATTGATCGGGACAATCCGATATATAAAGATTTTGCATATATGTCTTGCAAACGTGTGTTCGAAGTTTTAATATACTGGATAGATATAAAATTACACTCTAGTGCCCGGGGATAATTCTGGTGATGGGGCACCATCGCCAGTATTTATTTTCGAGTAACGAAAGTGAGATTTCTATATAATTCCTATTGACTGGTGTGAGAACCAAAAATTAGATAGGGCCTATTGTTGTGATTTGGCATCAAAAATTTGATTTTTTGACTATATATCAAAATTATGAATTTGAAACGTTAATCCACTAATTGATTGATGTTTGTGTTGTTTGTTTAATTGTTTGATAATTTTGAACCATTACGCCTAATTCTATCAAATATTGAATTGTATTGAAAATTAGTCGCATTTGCTTGCATATATTTGTACTTACATTGAACAGGTCATAGCAAGGAGGCTAGAGCAGAGAATAAAATTTGTTTGTCCGACAAATAGGTACATGTTTACTACATAATTTACTGTTTTGTTTGGGTGATGATGATTTTATGAGCCTATTGGCTAGCCGCTTGGCTTTTTCTTTTTCTTTTTGAGATCAGAAGGCCTATATGGAAATTTCGGGATTTTCCCGTGGCTCCCGGTGCAGGGGAGGTTATGGCGAAATTTTTCAAAAATTTAGGGTGTTAGCCAAATTTTTGAAGAATTTGAAAATTCTCAGAAACTGAAAAGTTGGAGAATGGAAGCCAGATCGAACGTAGAGTTGATTAATCAAACCACTTTCGACTTTGTTCCTTTTCGGGGACGAAAAGTTTTAAGTGGGGGAGATTGTAACAACCCGAAAATCTGGGCCAGTTTAAAATTTTTATTTCGGCAATTTTAGCGAATTTTAATTATTTAAAATGAATTATTTTAAATAATAACAACGAGAAATTTATTTTGAATAGAATTCGAACGTACATATTTATATAGTTCGTCGTAAAAATATAAATAATTATTTATATTTATAAAAGGAATTGAAAATGGCGCGGTAGTTCAATAATTCGATTTCAAACTTCAACTGAATGTACCGGGTGCAAAACAATCTGGATTTTAGTGAAACCAAAAATCATAGGATCTATTTGATAATATCTTTCCAACGAATTTGAATAATCGAAATTTCATAGCGGGAATCAAAAGATATGTCCAGTTGAAAATTCTGAATAGTCGTTATGGAATTCAGGCCCTTAAAAATGGACATTTTGCAAACGACCTCGGATTTCGACGAAACCACTTTTGTTGGGTCCGGGATGTAAAGTTATTGCAAGGTTTCAAATTTCATAATTTTTCGAATCAATATGTGAGCGTGGCAAAGGAAAACGCGTTTGTCCAGTTTCAGTTGATTTTAATCGACTGGAAAATGGCCATTTTTCCAACTGTCT
>JASFAX010001721.1:0-49196 GCA_030737875.1 Allium sativum | reverse complement strand
CGACAAGGTGAAGCCCTAAGTGTTGGAGCTTTTCAAAACGATCTGTAGCCGTAACCTGGAACCGTAACCTGGAAGAACAACAAATACAGGTTTTGTTTTTTTTCTATTTTATTATTTCGTTTAAGCTAATTATTTTATTTAGTTTAAAATCAATGTAAAAATATATAAAAATAAATACATTGGTTTGAGAATATAAATACATTGATTTTGAAAATATAACCATACATGTTTTTGAAAATATAAATACAATGGTTTGAAAATATAAATACATTGGTTTGAAAATTTAAATACATGGTTTTGAAAATGTAATTATATGATTTTGAAAATTTAAACATACGTGATTTTGAAAATACAAACCTACAAGATTTTGAAAATATAAATATCCTTGTTTCTTAAATATAAATTGCATTGTTTCTTTTCGGTTTTAAAAGAAAAGAAATGGTTTTTTTTTAAAGTAAAAAGAATAGATTTTTTTAAAGAAAAGAAATGGTTTTTTTAAAAGTAAAAAGAATAGATTTTTTTTTAAAAGAAAAGAAATGTTTTTTTTGAAAGTAAAAATAATAGATTTTTTTTAAAAAGAAAAGAAATGGTTTTTAAAAGTAAAAAGATAAGATTTTTTAACAACAAAAAGGTATGATCTTTGTAAACAAAAAGGTATGATCTTTGTAAACTAGAAAGGTAAAGATTAGATTTTTATTGGTTAAACGGAATTATAAAGATACGATTTTTATGGTTTGAATGGAGTAATAAAAATTAGATTTTTATCATGAAATGGTTTTGAGTAGAAATATAATCTTTAGGGAAGTAAAAATATAATCTTTGGAGAATTAAAAATATAATCTTTAGCGTCAATAAAAGTATGATTTTTATTTATGTTAAAGAACGATAAAAATGCGACTTTTATCTATGTAAAGTATCGATGTTAAAAACAAGAATTTTAACGCAAACCATGTGAAACATATTGCGATGGAACTGACTAGAAGCGAAACAGAATCCAGACCGTTCAAAAAAAAAATAGAGACTGGCATAGTGGAACCATCGGTGAGAACTTCTCACTTTAGTTTATTTCTAGTTAAAATATATACTAGGATGCCGACGGTGCTTAGCAGCTCCCGACATGTAATGGCGGGAAAATTCGTACCAATTTGAGCTGACTAATATTCTACACATTCAACTCAAAGTGCACGAAAATTCAGATCATTAATAGAAGAATTTAGAGGGTGAGAAAGATAAGATAGAACTAATAGAATAGAAGAAGAAGAAGAAGAACATCACTAAACAGAATCAGAGTAAACACAAATCTCACAGCGGAATAATAATCTTTATTATATAACATAACTTTGAAATACAAATCTGCATTTGTATATATATACATACCATATCAGAGTATAATACATGGTATACATCACAGCGGAAATAATCTCTAATAACTAATAGTGGAGCCTTATGCTTTTAGCTCCTCCAAGTGAATCTGCAAAGCCCGAAACACTTGACTGCCCGTACAAATTTGGGCAACCAAGAGTTTAGGGAAAACAAACAAAATAAACTCTGGGTCAGTTATGGGACTGGTGTGAGTAAATTCCAATCATACTGTTTAACTTTGAAAATCCTTTTCAAATAAGAAGATAATAGTAAGACCGGCCCACACATAAACATGGACGGTTTTTACCTTACTATACCCAAATTTCTTTGATATCAAAATGAGTGATATTATGATAATGTCTAAACAAATAATTATACAAGTAGCAGAACGCTTGCATCTCACGTTCCACATATATTTAGTATAAAATCATAAACCGCTGGGCGCTTATCGGAGAATGGATTTCAACAGACAAGGTATGGGAGCACCTTCTGAATAGTGTACTCTAGAGGGGATACACTCAAGGTTCAACAAGAATGTCTTGCAACCCGGCCACACTTGACTGCTCACTCATTTAACTTGAGTGTCGCGAATATATTGCCACCACGGTTGTAGGCCATCCAACCGTTATCCGAAGATACAGAATCGAAAAGAAGTATAAATATGAATTTTCTCTAGATCAGTGACAATACACCCTGCTTGGGGATGACCCAACTAGCCATGCTGCCTAGTCCAACTTTTGTTACTTCCTGGTTGTAAGGCTAGAGGGTACGTCTATCTTCAGAACAACTGATCACCATTCACTTTGAATGTCACATCGTTAAATCCGTAATCACACATCGATTAAACAAATGCACAATGGGTGTAAAATAAAGAGAAGTTACCTTCTCCCCACCAACTTGGTATATTCGTAAAATCAACGGCGTGACAGTTGGAAATACTCTGTCAGACACTCGTCCATACAAGTTGTCCTGGGACTGGACAAACATAAAACACCATTCTGGGACTGGACGACCCTTGCATTTAACTCCTTCTTCAATTATCTTCAGCAAATCTAATTCGCAACATGCCTATACGGAGTGGTTTTCGGATAACGTATCCAACCGGTTTCTCCGTATTGACAACGATGGTCAAACACTTCGATAGTCGGTGATTTAACTATCGGAGTTAAAACAACATCCATTCTAATGTATAACTAACATCACACAACCCCGGGTATTTTTAATTTTAACATTCGACTTTCGAATTCTCATATCTTACCAGATATTTCTCAAATCCCGTTTTAGTCTTTTTACGCTTCTTGGAAAACATTTCCAGTTATCATAAACTCATGTTCAGAAACATACGTTATTAAAGTTCGAACTATTTCCATTAATTTCACATTCTTTATTTCTATACTTGGATAATATATCCGAACTCCATTGGAAAAATATTTTCAATTTAATTTTAAATCTGCCAAGCGTTTACTTTAAAGAATTATTCACTTTAAAATGTGGATATCATTTCTATTATAGAAATCTGAGCATCTTTATCAAATAATTACCATTATCTTGTTTACCCAAATCTCTTTCCTGATTTATATTCCCATTTCACTTTATAAACTCTGTTTCTATGTCAACTCCTGGTTAGATCAATATCAAGCTTATAACTACATACATATGCTTTTAAAATTTGTTGGTTTAATGTTAAATATCCTATCAGGATCATAATTCATAAAATAATTTACTTTTAATACATTCGACATCGTCGAATTCTAGTTCCAAAACCTAATGGTTAAATTCTAATCACATTTCAAACATCGAAATGCTGCCATCGTTTTCTAACACGATTCCCTAATTCCCTTTCTAACTCATTCTCATATTTCTTTAACCTAACGTCGTTACTTATCACTTTAGACTAAGTGGATTCCAAACCAAATGTTTCCATTCCCTAGGAAGTGCTGCCATATATAAAAATCATGCTTAAGTTTGGTTAACAACGTTACTTTATCGCTATAGTTCTAAACTGGTCATACGCTGTAATATTCTCCTTTAAAACTAATCTTGACATATCAGTCACGCTTAAGCCTAATCAACAACGTTTATTTTATCGCTATAGTTCTAGGACTTGCATATGTTGCTATATTCCTTTTATACAAATCTTGCCATCTCTTTCCGTTACAATCTGATATTGTTCCTCGATAATACTGAAGCCGTTCAAGTTGGGGTATTTTATTTACCTCTCAGACCTTGATCGACAACGTTCTTACCTTAGAATAGATATAAGTCTGTGCTTTAATCCCTTATCTATCAGACCGTATTTTCTTGTTTAATTTTACCTATGGTTTTATAACACCATATCCTTACTTTGAAATCTCTGGTGTTTATTATTATTTATATTAAACATAAGTTCTTCGTTTTCTCTATCCCACAGTTCTATTTATAACTTCTTAACTAAAGGTAATGAAATCTCAGTAGTTTTGATAAATTTATTTCTAAACTGTTTTCATTAGATTAATTAAAGACCAATTAATCTAATAATAAATTTCCCAAATAACAGTTGATCAAATCAACTTCATTTCATCAGTAAATCTTGTTAACTGATTTTAATTAGTTCTTAACATTAGATTAAAATAATTAATCTAAAAATATTAATTATCTAAATTATTCACTCGCAGGACGATCATATCTTAATAACTTATTTAAATGTCAACAATCGTTTTTATTTACTTTATAAAAACGAACTCTAAAATACTGGTTTATAATAGAACTTCTATTATAATTTTAAATCTTTCTTTTAATTATAAAATATAATTTTTTATAATTAACCCCGTTGATTTGCCTGACGGCCAATCAACTCTTTAACAAAACGATGGTTTTACGGTCGACTGTCACCACTTTCTAGATCGATATCATCTATTGATTTATCGAAACAGATGTTGAATTTCCGTTCAACATCAATATTCATATGGGGTTTTAAATATAATTCGGGTTCATACAAAGCAAACAGTACATATAATTACCAAGGAATCCGGTCGGATTCCTCCAACCGGTTTCCGCATCCACAGATGTCAGTCAACACAATTTACACTAACTCTAGACTAGGGAATATTCTAATCGATGGAATCGGTGTCTAACCGGTGATGTGTACATATGTAACGATATATAATATTCAACCAAATTAACTGTAATCTACCTAATCGACCATCACACAGCATTCAAACAACATTAAATTATAATTAAAATAGATCAGAGTCAGTGAATTTACTCACCTTTGCACGTTAAACGTTAAATAACGATTTGCGTCGGTAGACCATACCCGGCGTTTTCATTGCCTAAACTGTAGCATGCTCCAACAATATTACATGCGCCGTACTCCTCCACCGTTCATCACCTTTAGTTGCTGTTTCATGCTTCACTTTGCCGACCGGAGGCAACAACGAACCTAACACAGTCCTTCACCAACGATCACCAGATCTTATGTCGCCACCGGTGTAGATAGCGTTCACCTTCCCGGTCTCACACTTTGTGTTCCTCAAACGTCCTCCTGCACGGTCAGTGTCCGACCACGCTTGCTGCTGTCAGCCTCACTACTCCCATTTCTAGCTCGCACCATCGTTGCATGCACAGCTCGCATCACGCTGTCCTTCAAAATGTTGCATCGTTCTCTTCTACAAACACCATGTATCCACTATTTCATTTTGTGTGCACTCATCACTGCCTTGGACTCGAGCACGTACACTCCATTGTGGTTCCAGTATTTCTAACACAATAACAATGGCTAGTTCGAACTTTGCAGCCTTCGAACCCCATCCTCCCTTCACAAAAATTCAAACGAAAACTCCACGTTGGATCTCTCCTCAAATCTCGTTCACGACATGCTCAGGAACCCTGCACCAGTATGCCAAAACTCACTGATATTCCTTAATCTTCTTCCATCTAACATCTTCTCAACTCCCTCACAAACTTGCGCTCACACTAGATCTACCCATAAAACAAACTGCTGCATCTCCTTTACTATATTTATTTCATCCATGAAGCGGTGCTGGCATGCAGCAGCTTATCGGTTGTAACACCCCACCTCCGCCAGTACCGCTCTTGCAAGTGCACTGACTTTGGAGGGGCGTTTGAATCAGGTAAACATGCAAAATGATATATCAAGGCAGAACAAGAACATATGTATATATGTAAACAGAGTAAATACCATAGATAAAATAGCGGAAGATTTAAACCATTTCAAAACAAGTCTGTTACAACATAATATCAATTTCCCAAATAAACAAGTCTAGATAAAACAACATCATCTGAAAACAGAAATACATAAGTGCTATCCCCAAAATACGTGAGAACCATAGCTAGCTTCATGTAGAAAGCGTACATGAAGTGAAATCCCACAAGCAAGCAATCCAAAATCCAAGCTAGGCTCCTGTATTCCCTCCCTGAGAACCTGGGGGGGGGGGGAATGGAAGAAAAGAGGCGAAAGAAAACAGGTCAGTCAAAAAGACTGAGTAAGCCCTACTACAATCAATGTAAACTGATAAAGTTAACTGGTATGGGCAGCAAGGGATGAACATAAGGATAACAACATACTAGCATGATGATTAACTATCAAGGTAGATAAAGGTGTCATCGCATAATCAGGATTAAGGTTTTGCACCACAGGTGTACTAGTAAACGAACATGACTTGAATAAACAAGTATTGATCTCTTGGCCCAATAACATGAAGTGACCCCAATACGAGGTCCGAAGTGTAAACAAGAAGTGATCCCCAGGCCCAAGTTTGGCCCAACATCATGAATGACCTAAACCAAGGTCCAACTAGCACGGTCTAGTCGATCGGCTCCCTATAAGCCTATCTCGTCAAGTGTTTGTGTCATACGGCCCAACTACGAAGTGTAGCTAAACTGTGCTAGGTCCACCCTAGGGTGTATCAAGTCCTAGGGTGTCAACCACCGACACAAACCAAGCACGCAAAGTTTAAACCTACTGGTGCCCGTGCCTGCTTTTTCAACTCCGGACCATGTGCACGATCATGGCCCGCCTGAACCCACACCGGCGCACCTACTCAGCCGTCGTTTGGTCGCTTACATGGCATCCCAGTAATCGTGCCCCACCCTAGCCTAGTCCCTAGGGTATCATGATACAACTAAGAGGGTTACTGGTGCAAAGGACCACGTAACTAGGGTTTCCTTAATGGGTTAAACGTGGTTAACCCAACTCATTCAAGTACCAAGTTGGTTAAGTGTACCCAAGGTTCATGACTTAACCCTACCAACCCATCGTGTTTCATTGGTTAAGTGTTCAAGCGGTCCATGACTTAACCCTAATCACGAGGCATTAATTAATTAATGCGCCTTAACCTCTCACATTAGACTTTGTTGTGGTTACTAGTTAAGCCGGGCGGGTCCGGGTAGCTTTACACCACAACTTGGTCTAACCTCGGGTTCAAGGTACAACATGACCAACTTCTCACATTGGGTCCTATTGTTTGTAGCAACTAGTTAAGCCGGTCGGTTCCGGGTAGGTTTACGCTACAAACTCAACCCAACCTCGAGTTGGTCACACTTATCTTTTCTAAGTGTCATGTCCACCATGTTTCCAAAACACATTACAAGTTTTTCAAGCAATTGGGTAGACCTAACTTAATAGGTAAATTCCCAATGGGTAGACCTAACTTAATAGGTAAATTCCCAAGCTTATGTTTTTATGTCTTTTAAGTTTACCCAACCCCAAACGCAATCCCATCGCTTACATATCGCAACAGCGCATAAATGGTAGAAAGAGGGAACTTGGCATAATCATGACATAAAAGTGTTGAAGCCACAAGTTCAACATGGTGGCATATGAAAGGTTCATGTGTTCATACACTTGCATATTACATTTTTAGGCCCAAAAAGCATGCATAACATGATAACATGAACCACATGACCATAAACAAACTTGCATAACTTATGGCAACTTGCATATCATACTTGCATAGACAAACTTGCATAACATATGACAACTTGCATATCATACTTGCATAAACAAACTTGCATAACTTATGGCAACTTGCATATCATACTTGCATAAACAAACTTGCATAACTTATGGCAACTTGCATATCATACTTGCATAAACAAACTTGCATAACTTATGGCAACTTGCATATCATACTTGCATAAACAAACTTGCATAACTTATGGCAACTTGCATATCATACTTGCATAAACAAACTTGCATGCATAACTTATGGCAACTTGCATATCATACTTGCATAAACAAACTTGCATAACTTATGGCAACTTGCATATCATACTTGCATAAACAAACTTGCATAACTTATCATAGAAAACTTGCATAATACATCATAGAAAATTTGCATATCATACATTTAACTTTAAAGTTCAAGTATGAAAGGAATAGGGCTTACGATGCTTATGCGGACTCAAATGAGTTTAGCAAATGTAAGAAACCCCTTATGCAACTAATTAAACCCCAAAAATGCAAGCAAACTTGATCAAAACTCTCCCTTTAAGATGCCAATAGAGAAACAAGACTTGAATGCAAGCTAATGGTGATCATACAAGTCTAAAAACACTTGTATGCATGGAAAATCACTTAGAAATTGATTTAGGAATTGTATAAAGAGAGTGGAGGCCATGAGAGATTTGATTTTGCCATAGTTTAGTTGCTAGAATGAATAATGAATGATTTAGGGTAGGTTAGGGTCTTATTTATAGATTAGGCTAGTGATTTAGACCATAGGATTAAACCCTAGTTCCAATCTCAGCCCTCTAAACCGAATCTGGCCCCCAAGCTCAACACATTCTCAAAATGGTGCACCAGGCAAGACTTGCCGTCTGAGCCAAGTCGACAGCCAAGTCGACAGGGCTGTCGACCTGGTCAGACCAAGTCGACCCCCAAGTCGACAGGGCTGTCGACTTGGGTACTGTGGCGGGAATTTTCCCGCCTGGCCCAACTGACCCAATTTTTCCAATTTCAAGTTTGAATTTGAAATCTGTTTTTACCTTGGAATTTTCTGAAAACTTCGTTGGGCCTTAATCGGGTCATACGGACTCCGATTTTCGAAAACTCGGACTCTATTTCGTGTATTTTTCCGAGACGAACGCAATGGCATAGCCCGTTTCCCTTGGTTCAGATTTTAGAATTAAATTCTGCCTCAATTTATGTTATTACAGGTTAATAAAAATACGGGTTGTTACATTCTCCCCTCCTTAAAGGATTTCGTCCCCGAAATCTTCAAGTTAGGAAGAACGTATCCTTCCATCCAACATCCATCTACTCAAAACATCATCCACGAGCAATCATTGTCCTTACAAGATCCTAAATGCTGGATGAACATATGCAAAGGTGTGTGTATATGTACTTATCTAATGCGAATATCATCAATGCAAATTATGTTAGTGAAATGAATCCATATGTATGCAATTCCTACAATAATGTATATCATCTATATGTGTGCACATAACATACACCCATATGCAACATCCATGTGATAACACACAATTTTCATCCATGAATAAGCATAAACACTCATGCATATGCAATATGAGGAGTGTGTGAGCCGATCTAGTGCCTAATCGTGTATAATGCATCCACGAGTAACCACTTGCAAACACTTGCAACCACTTGCAACCATCAAGCATAACATGTTTCAAACACATGTTTCAACCAAAGGGTTTCTACCTAAGATTCTCATGACAAGATTAACACGATAAACTAGATAAACAAGACAATCATGGATAGCGAAAGATATGCTAAAGAGATCGGGAGGATAAGCAAGATATACTCCTTTTGGATTACAAGAAGTCCCTTCCTAACCCAACCCATATTCCATAAAAGCCCAAAAGGTTTAGTCAACCTAACGGACCCCTTCAAACCCTGACATGTATTACTAGCCAATAAGCCATACCTCCCGACAGAAATAGGACCGAAAATGGGACCGAGAGGATATACATAAAAAGATAATATGCGAGTAAGTTCCACAGGAAAACAAGGATCAAGGATATGCTCTTAAAAAGAGATATGATGCGCGTATCTAGCCTTCAGTCTTCTAAGTCACATTTCCTTGAGCTTAACTCCACTGTGCTTTGACCGTCTTTTTCTTACTCTTCTATCATTCCTGGATGACCTCATGGATTCGTGCAAGCTCTCCAAAATTCACTAGTGAATCCTGGATCTCGTCTACTTACTATAAAGTATTCCACGCAGCAGAACTTTTCTTGGAAACACCAATCCATGTTGCCAATTGCTCTTACCAACATGTTTTTCTATAACTCATGCTGGAACGAAATGGGTCATCCGCCTGCGAATGGTAGGCTGTACTTAGATTCAGTTGCTTGCCCATGACTTCCCGTAGACTATCTCAAAACTTGACTGGTGAAGATTGAGTCGTGGTTACTAACTATACTTTACGGAACCTCGTGCAACCGTTTTATTTCTTGAAAGTAAACTGTCGCTAGCTATGATGCAATCCTTTCGGTCTTTACCGGAGTGAAATGAACACTCTTCGTGAGTCTACCTACTATGACCCACATTCTCTTATTCCCTTTCCTTGATCTAGGCAGTCCATCCACGAAATCCTTCGTGACGCTTTACTACTTCCATTGCGGGGACCTCCAATGGATGTAATAGCCCACCGGTCTTTTTATGACGTGGCCTTTAACCTGTTGGCCCAACATGCACCTTGGGACAAACTCGGCCACTTCCCTGTGTGATGTGCATCTTCAAGAGCCTTCTTTCTCTCATTGCGTCCTAGCTATCCCTTGTCATCTATAGCGAGGAGTCTTAACATCTCGCCTCGAATCAACTTGTCCATGATCTCGACTAACTGCGGGTCTTCTTTCTGTGAAGTCCCTACTTGATCCAGAAGGGTAGGTCTAAGCTCAAGGGACGCTAATTAACTAATTAAACTGAGAGAACTTCTTACTTCAATTGTCCTTGTCGGAGCTTTCCGGTCTTGAACCGCGACCATTTTAGAGGGATCCACCACTAAGCCTTGCTTAGAAACTATGTGTCCAAGAAATCTAACTTCTTTTCCCCAAAATGACCTTTGGAGAACTTAGCCTTCAACTGATGTGCTCTAAGCATATCCATCACCTCCACGAGATGCCTTGCGTGCTCTTCCTCATCCTTAGAGAAGATCAGAATATCATCTACGAAGACCACGACAAACTTGTTCAAGAACTCCCTGAACACCCTACTCATCAAGTCCACCCAATATGCGGGTACATTAGTCAAACCGAATGGCATGACCAGCCATTCTAAGAATCTATCTGGAGTTCTGAACGCAGCTTTGTCTATACTATCCTCAGCTACTCTGGGCTGATGGAATCCAGTAGCAAGATCAAGAGAGAACAAATGTTCCTACAAGCTGATCAATCGGACCATCGATCCTTGGTAATGGTTGTCTATTCTTCTTGTTCAACTCACGATAATCAACACACGGGCGAAGCGAACTGTCCACGTTAGTAGCGAATACTACTAGAGCACCTTCCTCGGAAATGCTTCATCGAATGGAGTTCTTCTCAAGCAACTCCTTTACTTAGCTCCCGTCTCACGGGACCATGTGCCTTACCGGCCACATAACTGGCTTGGCATTATCAACCAGATAAAGGCGGAAATCTATCTCTCGTCTAGGGGTAACCCCCTTCACTTCACCCAAGATATCAGGATATTCTCGGACCACCCTCACCGATTGCAAACTATCGATAGACGAGTCGAGGGATTTAAGATAACACAACATGACGAGACTCATAGGGGTACTAGAAATTCCTAGGGTATTACCGAGGCGAGTCATGAGCCTCACAACCCTATGCTCAAAAATCAAGAATGGCTCCAAAACTGGACAACCAACCCATGGTCAAAATCAACTCATACCCCATGAAACCGAGAATACAAGCATCACACGAGAACTCTACACTAGAGATAGAGTTTTTCAAATCCACGTAGATAATAGACAAGTGGGCGAAAACCCCAATTGGATTTGAAACACACACACGGGATCATAAACTAGACTAGTACTCAGATGCAAACTTTCAACTAGATCAGATGAAATAAGCTATGCGATGCACCAAAATCAAACAAGGTACGAACAGGAAAATCAGAAATGTATACAAGGCTTTCAACAGAAATACTACCTCGATCGGGAACTGGAGCAGCCTTGAGAGCATGAACTTGCCCTCTCGAAGGTCCAGCACGCTGAGTCTGACCCTGGCCTTGCCCTTGCTTCTTCGGGCAATCCTTACTGAAATGTCCAGTCTCATCGCAGAAAAAGCATTCACCATTATTCCTTTTTCTCTTTCGACAATCCTTACTAAGATGCCCAACTGAACCGCAATAATGGCACTTCCTCTTGTTGTTCTTGCCTTTGTTCTTGTTCTTATTGCCTTGACTACTCTGACCGCTTGGATTACCCTAATTTCCTTTCCACTGGGAATCAGTCTTCTTGGCTTGAGTATCATTCATCTTGATCTCCTCCTTGTCACTCCTACTCTCTTCATTAAGTAGGGCCATATTCACCAAACTCTCAAAAGTTGCCCCCAAGGGTATATGAGTCATGGCCAAACCATGTAATGGCTCGTTTAATCCTAGAGCAAAGTATAGGGCCTTCTTCTGAGCTGTGTTAACCAAGTCTAAACCGACCTGAGCCAGTTGATTAAACTGATCTATGTATTCCCTAATAGTCATGTCCTCTTGCTTCAGTGATAGGAACCTTAGTCCAAACTTTCCCCGAAAGTCTTCCCAAGTCTCAATTGGCTTAGTAACGGTGGTGACCACCCACCAACGTGCAGCTTCTTCCTTTAGCAACCACACTGCTAGTAAAACCTTCCTACGGTCATCTATATTAAAGAAGGTAAAAAGATCTTCGGTTTCTTTCAACCAATTTCTGGCCTCTACATATGTCTCGGTTCCAATGAAATTCTTGCAACCCAACGCCTTAAAGTTCTTACAAATCTCCGCGAAATCCTCTTGTGGATGCTGAGGGGGAGGAGGAACATTAACTACTGGAGGAGGGGGAACATCAGCGGGGCCGGCTTCGGTCGCCCTAGCCTCAAAAAGTCTCCTATACCAAAAAGGTACGCGTACTCCCTTCGGAATGGCAAATTTATTGGCCATACTGAAAACGAAGAAAAAGATAGATTCAAAATGGAGAAAAACGAAGGGATTTTGCTAATGGCTTTTTGGGGAATAGCCTTTAAAACAAACTAGAATTTTCTTTGGGAAAATACTTTATACTTGGTTTTGAAAATAGTTTTCCAAAAGTTTTCTAAAAACCTTTTTGTTCCTTCTCGTAAACCATATGCTCTGATACCAAATGTAACACCCCACCTCCGCCAGTACCGCTCTTGCAAGTGCACTGACTTTGGAGGGGCGTTTGAATCAGGTAAACATGCAAAATGATATATCAAGGCAGAACAAGAACATATGTATATATGTAAACAGAGTAAATATCATAGATAAAACAGCGGAAGATTTAAACCATTTCAAAACAAGTCTGTTACAACATAATATCAATTTCCCAAATAAACAAGTCTAGATAAAACAACATCATCTGAAAACAGGAATACATAAGTGCTATCCCCAAAATACGTGAGAACCATAGCTAGCTTCATGTAGAAAGCGTACATGAAGTGAAATCCCACAAGCAAGCAATCCAAAATCCAAGCTAGGCTCCTGTATTCCCTCCCTGAGAACCTGGGGGGGGGGGGGAACGGAAGAAAAGAGGCGAAAGAAAACAGGTCAGTCAAAAAGACTGAGTAAGCCCTACTACAATCAATGTAAACTGATAAAGTTAACTGGTATGGGCAGCAAGGGATGAACATAAGGATAACAACATACTAGCATGATGATTAACTATCAAGGTAGATAAAGGTGTCATCGCATAATCAGGATTAAGGTTTTGCACCACAGGTGTACTAGTAAACTAACATGACTTGAATAAACAAGTATTGATCTCTTGGCCCAATAACATGAAGTGACCCCAATACGAGGTCCGAAGTGTAAACAAGAAGTGATCCCCAGGCCCAAGTTTGGCCCAACATCATGAATGACCTAAACCAAGGTCCAACTAGCACGGTCTAGTCGATCGGCTCCCTATAAGCCTATCTCGTCAAGTGTCTGTGTCATACGGCCCAACTACGAAGTGTAGCTAAACTGTGCTAGGTCCACCCTAGGGTGTATCAAGTCCTAGGGTGTCAACCACCGACACAAACCAAGCACGCACAGTTTAAACCTACTGGTGCCCGTGCCTGCTTTTTCAACTCCGGACCATGTGCACGATCATGGCCCGCCTGAACCCACACCGGCGCACCTACTCAGCCGTCGTTTGGTCGCTTACATGGCATCCCAGTAATCGTGCCCCACCCTAGCCTAGTCCCTAGGGTATCATGATACAACTAAGAGGGTTACTGGTGCAAAGGACCACGTAACTAGGGTTTCCTTAATGGGTTAAACGTGGTTAACCCAACTCATTCAAGTACCAAGTTGGTTAAGTGTACCCAAGGTTCATGACTTAACCCTACCAACCCATCGTGTTTCATTGGTTAAGTGTTCAAGCGGTCCATGACTTAACCCTAATCACGAGGCATTAATTAATTAATGCGCCTTAACCTCTCACATTAGACTTTGTTGTGGTTACTAGTTAAGCCGGGCGGGTCCGGGTAGCTTTACACCACAACTTGGTCTAACCTCGGGTTCAAGGTACAACATGACCAACTTCTCACATTGGGTCCTATTGTTTGTAGCAACTAGTTAAGGCGGTCGGTTCCGGGTAGGTTTACGCTACAAACTCAACCCAACCTCGAGTTGGTCACACTTATCTTTTCTAAGTGTCATGTCCACCATGTTTCCAAAACACATTACAAGTTTTTCAAGCAATTGGGTAGACCTAACTTAATAGGTAAATTCCCAATGGGTAGATCTAACTTAATAGGTAAATTCCCAAGCGTATGTTTTTATGTCTTTTAAGTTTACCCAACCCCAAACGCAATCCCATCGCTTACATATCGCAATAGCGCATAAAGGGTAGAAAGAGGGAACTTGGCATAATCATGACATAAAAGTGTTGAAGCCACAAGTTCAACATGGTGGCATATGAAAGGTTCATGTGTTCATACACTTGCATATTGCATTTATAGGCCCAAAAAGCATGCATAACATGATAACATGAACCACATGACCATAAACAAACTTGCATAACTTATGGCAACTTGCATATCATACTTGCATAGACAAACTTGCATAACATATGACAACTTGCATATCATACTTGCATAAACAAACTTGCATAACTTATGGCAACTTGCATATCATACTTGCATAAACAAACTTGCATAACTTATGGCAACTTGCATATCATACTTGCATAAACAAACTTGCATAACTTATGGCAACTTGCATATCATACTTGCATAAACAAACTTGCATAACTTATCATAGAAAACTTGCATAATACATCATAGAAAATTTGCATATCATACATTTAACTTTAAAGTTCAAGTATGAAAGGAATAGGGCTTACGATGCTTATGCGGACTCAAATGAGTTTAGCAAATGTAAGAAACCCCTTATGCAACTAATTAAACCCCAAAAATGCAAGCAAACTTGATCAAAACTCTCCCTTTAAGATGCCAATAGAGAAACAAGACTTGAATGCAAGCTAATGGTGATCATACAAGTCTAAAAACACTTGTATGCGTGGAAAATCACTTAGGAATTGATTTAGGAATTGTATGAAGAGAGTGGAGGCCATGAGAGATTTGATTTTGCCATAGTTTAGTTGCTAGAATGAATAATGAATGATTTAGGGTAGGTTAGGGTCTTATTTATAGATTAGGCTAGTGATTTAGACCATAGGATTAAACCCTAGTTCCAATCTCAGCCCTCTAAACCGAATCTGGCCCCCAAGCTCAACACATTCTCAAAATGGTGCACCAGGCAAGACTTGCCGTCTGAGCCAAGTCGACAGCCAAGTCGACAGGGCTGTCGACCTGGTCAGACCAAGTCGACTCCCAAGTCGACAGGGCTGTCGACTTGGGTACTGTGGCGGGAATTTTCCCGCCTGGCCCAACTGACCCAATTTTTCCAATTTCAAGTTTGAATTTGAAATCTGTTTTTACCTTGGAATTTTCTGAAAACTTCGTTAGGCCTTAATCGGGTCATACGGACTCCGATTTTCGAAAACTCGGACTCTATTTCGCGTATTTTTCCGAGACAAACGCAATGGCATAGCCCGTTTCCCTTGGTTCAGATTTTAGAATTAAATTCTGCCTCAATTTATGTTATTACAGGTTAATAAAAATACGGGCTGTTACATCGGTGCAAGCACCGTACCACAATCCTTCCAGTTCACGAAACCAACCTCAATGCAGTCACGTTACCCCCTTCGCGAGCACTCACTATTACACACGCGTGTTAACATTGTCTCGTCCATCCCATAATCAAGCTTAACATGTACTGTTAAATAATGTAAATTGTACTAGCTTCACCTTGTTTTCTTTGAACTGTTACCTCCCTTAATTTCCACGTGATTTATGCTTGCTTCAAAAACAAAGACATACCGCCCCCTTTTAGTGCATGCCAAACTCCAAAAAAACTTGCGTGAAGACCCCCACGTTTTTCTTCCTTTTATGTGTATTGCCTTATGCTGCATGTCCTCCTTGTAGCAGCTCCCCATTCTCACGTATCTTCCTGCGTTTGCCATCAACTTTGAAACCACTTCATATGGCAGCACCGTGATCTTCCATCCACAGTTAGCCCCTCTTCGAACCCGCGCCTACCTTCCCTGCCTCGACCTGGAACATCATCAGGACCAGTTCGCCCATCCTTCCTTACGCGTATAATATACTGACCAACGTCAAGCCCTCCTTTATTTATTTATATTTATTTATTTACTCATAGATCAGCCATTTATACGGTTTGAAGCTTCAAGTGCTTTGTTGTTTTGTGGAATCCTCAAGCAAATCAAGTCGCGTTGTTTATTTATAGAGGAAGGTTGGCTTTTGATGGTAAGCAATAGGGATGTGGTATAGCCGTATAGGGTATGGACTAGTTTGATGTGAGAATACATCGTATAGTGTTCCTTCAGCATGAAGTTTTAGGGTAGATCATAGATGTCTCTCTTTCTTGATTGGGTATGGCCTTGAATTGAAAATACGTAGGTCCTTCCTTTGCTATGAAGTTACAGAAAGTATATATATATATTTGGTTACTCCAACGTGAAGTATTAGGGGTATGGTTTGTTTGCTTATGAAGAAAGCAATAGGTAACTAGGCTATATTTATTCACATATAGGTTTTGTATTCAGGCACTAAGCACTGTATTGGTCTCTATGTAGATTGTATTTCCAATAAGTTTAGCTGTAGCTTAGTAGAGGTTGACAATTTAAAGGTAGGGGAACTATGCAGTAAGTTCTGGATTTCGTGTATATGCTTAGCTTAGTGTTTAAGCAAACATTATTTATTTATTCTATTTAATTTTAAATGGATTGTCCCTTTGTTTATTGTTACAAAAATCTAAATGTACCGCACTACGTAAACCCCGTTCATGTCTGGGCGGCCGCAGATAGAAATAAAAATACAGTCGTGTCCAGCGAGGTGCCACGATCCCAAAAATATAATAATACCGGTAGATTGACTCATATTTTGAAATCCCGACATATCGATACAGGGTACACAATACTCCAAATAAAAAGTTGCATATTTAATTAATAAAAAATTATAGAAAAATTCTAAAAATTAAATTATCGCTATGTCTCAAAAGAACCTTGTCCAGATTTGCAACTAATATCAAGTTATGCAAATAACCGTTACGGTCAATATACGATTTCACAGCGACTTTCTGAATATTTGATTTGGCCATATCTTGCAATTTGTACGAGAAATCTTTTTTTTTTCACTTCTGTTAGAAAGATATAGTTCAACAGGTTCCAACGTTTCACGTTTCGTAGAAATCCGATTCAAAATGTGTCCGGTACACTTAGTTGAAGTTCAGAACGTTAATTTACGAACTGCCGTGATATTACGGGCTGGATTATATTTAATATATATTTCTATATATTCAACTTCGTTTTAATTAATATATAAATCCATTTATATCACAAAAATCAATATTTAAATTTCTTTAAATATTCAAATACGAACCGACAAAAATGCGGGACGTTACAGTCCTTTCCCCTTAAAATAATTTCGTCCTCGAAATTGCTAAGATAGGGAAAATGCTACAATCTCTGTTATAAACATGTTAAAAATTCTTTTGGTTTACTTCATAATTTCAGTTTCAACTGAACTGATTAATTCCAATTAAAATATTAATTTCTTCTTATTATCGAATATTTTCGAAAATTATGAAAACTTCCTAACGGCTTAAATTTTCAGAGAATCTTGCTAGCATCTCCTCTGCACGGCTCACTCGGTACTACAACACTTGCCTCTCTGGGCTTCTCCGGTTCAACAGAAAATCAAACAGCCATTTTGTCTGGCATTCCACTCTATCACTTCTAATTGTTGTCCAATCAGCATACACCACTTCATTTCCACTTGGTTTCCATTAAATTATCTTCAAATTCAGTTCACTTATATCCAAGCCGACACCATTTCAAATTCCAATTTCTTACTTGGTAATCCAATTCTATTACCAAGTTAAATTTTATCCTTACATTTTATTAACCCAATCAGTTATCTTTATCTCCTAACTTAACTTAAAATTTTAATTCCAATATCAACCCACTTTACTCACATGAGTTCATATTCAGCCGATAGCGTTAAATCCCTATTAATTTCCACTTAACTGTTCTTAGTTAAACTCAAATTTAGTCACTTTCACCATTTCCAGCCATTTAACTTCATGAGTTAAATTTTATTCAGAATTCAAAGTCCTGGGTTTTATTTCAAATCTGTTTGAAATCATATACATATATCAATAACAATTCAAATCATTTGAAAACAATTCAAACCAAAATCATTGGTAGTAATCCGTCACTTAGAACTCGAAAATGAACACTGATAATGCGGCCGTCATCATCAGAATTTATTTCCCAGTGATTGAAGTGAGTTCAATACTATATTACTTTTCAAATATTCTTTTAACACTCCCATTTTGAATTTTACTTCAAAATATCTTTCACAGCACTTAGAAAACAAATTTCAAATCTCCCAGGAGTTTAAAATTCCCACATATTTAATTCAAATATTATTTCCAACTCTTTTCCAAGTTTCCAGAGGTTTTATTTCAGCTCTGGTTTTAAATTCAAAGATTTAGTTCATCTAATTTGTATTTTATACTAATGTGAATGTCGATTGGTTATTTATATAACCAGCTCCATTATAAATCTTATTTGATCATAATAATGATCACACATCGAATATATATAATAATATCAACATATATATATATATATATATATATTTCTTTTTATATCAAAATATATTTTGGGTAAAATTATTTCATTTACCCTCTTTTCAAAACATACTGTGTCGAGTTACTCTGTTCAAGAGTTTAGAAACACATATCGACACAGTTTGCATTACTGTTTCGACCAGAATTCATAAACCACTCGACTGACCAGTCAACACAATATAAAACAGCTTTTATATTAATTTACAAATACGCACTCATATATATACACTCAACTCAATCTAGAGTATTACTAACTCTATCTCTATTGAGTTACGCCACAGAGCCAAGGTAATCACTTAACCTTCAGCTCTGATACCAACTGTAATGGCGGGAAAATTCATACCAATTTGAGCTGACTAATATTCTACATATTCAACTCAAAGTGCACGAAAATTCAGATCATTAATAGAAGAATTTAGAGGGTGAGAAAGATAAGATAGAACTAATAGAATAGAAGAAGAAGAAGAACATCACTGAACAGAATCAGAGTAAACACGAATCTCACAGCGGAATAATAATCTTTATTATATAACATAACTTTGAAATACAAATCTGCATTTGTATATATATACATACCATATCAGAGTATAATACATGGTATACATCACAGCGGAAATAATCTCTAATAACTAATAGTGGAGCCTTCTGCGTTTAGCTCCTCCAAGTGAATTTGCAAAGCCTGAAACACTTGACTGCCCGTACAAATTTGGGCACCCAAGAGTTTAGGGAAAACAAACAAAATAAACTCTTGGTCAGTTATGGGAATGGTGTGAGTAAATTCCAATCATACTGTTTAACTTTGAAAATCCTTTTCAAATAAAAAGATAATAGTAAGACCGGCCCACACATAAACATGGACGGTTTTTATCTTACTATATCCAAATTTCTTTGATATCAAAACGAGTGATATTATGATAATGTCTAAACAAATAATTATACAAGTAGCAGAACGCTTGCATCTCACGTTCCACATATATTTAGTACAAAATCATAAACCGCAGGGCGCTTATCGGAGAATGGATTTCAACAGACAAGGTATGGGAGCACCTTCTGAATAGTGTACTCTAGAGGGGATACACTCAGGGTTCAACAAGAACGTCTTGCAACCCGGCCACACATGACTGCTCACTCATTTAGCTTGAGTGTCGCGAATATATTGCCACCACGGTTGTAGGCCATCCAACCGTCATCCGAAGATACATAATCGAAAAGAAGTATAAATATGAATTTTCTCTAGATCGGTGACAATACACCCTTCTTGGGGATGACCCAACTAGCCATGCTGCCTAGCCCAACTTTTGTTACTTCCTGGTTGTGAGGCTATAGGATACGTCTATCTTCAGAACATCTGATCACCATTCACTTTGAATGTCACATTGTCAAATCCGTAATCACACATCGATTACACAAATGCACACTGGGTGTAAAAGAAAGAGAAGTTACCTTCTCCCCACTAACTTGGTATATTCGTAAAATCAACGGCGTGACAGTTGGAAATACTCTGTCAGACACTCGTCTATACAAGTTGTCCTGGGACTGGACAAACATAAAACACCATTCTGGGACTGGACGACCCTTGCATTTAACTCCGTCTTCAATTATCTTCAGCAAATCTAATTCGCAGCGCTTATGCCTATACGGAGTGGTTTTCGGATAACGTATCCAACTGATCTCTCCGTATTGACAACGATGGTCAAACACTTCGATAGTCGGTTATTTAACTATCGGAGTTAAAGCAACATCCATTCTAATGTATAACAAACATCACACAACCACGGGTATTTTTAATTTTAACATTCGACTTTCGAATTCTCATATCTTACCAGATATTTCTCAAATCCCGTTTTAGTCTTTTTACGCTTCTTGGAAAACATTTCCAGTTATCATAAACTCATATTCCAGAAACATACGTTATTAACGTTCGAACTATTTGCATTAATTTCACATTCTTTATTTCTATACTTGGATAATATATCCTAACTCCATTGGAAAAATATTTCCAATTTCATTTTAAATCTGCCAAGCGTTTACTTTAAAGCATTATTCACTTTAAAATGTGGATGTCATTTCTATTATAGAAATCTGAGCATCTTTATCAAATAATTACCATTATCTTGTTTACCGAAATCTCTTTCCTGATTTATATTCCCATTTCGCTTTATAAACTCTGTTTCTACGTCAACTCCTGGTTAGATCAATATCAAGCTTATAACTCCATACATATGCTTTTAAAATTTGTTGGTTTAATATTAACTATCCTATTAGGATCATAATTCCTAAAATAATTTACTTTTAATACATTCGACATCGTCGAATTCTATTTCCAAAACCTAATGGTTAAATTCTAATCAAATTTCGAACATCGAAATGCTGCCATCGTTTTTTAACACGATTCCCTCATTCCCTTTCTAACTCATTCTCATATATCTTTAACCTAACGTCGTTACTTATCACTTTAGACTAAGTGGATTCCAAACCAAATGTTTCCATTCCCTAGGAAGTGCTGCCATATATAAAAATCACGCTTAAGTTTGGTTAACAGCGTTACTTTATCGCTATAGTTCTAAACTGGTCATACGCTGTAATATTCTCCTTTAAAACTAATCTCGACTTATCAGTCACGCATAAGCCTATTCAACAACATTTATTTTATCGCTATAGTTCTAGGACTTGCATATGCTGCCATATTCCTTTTATACAAATCTTGCCATCTCTTTCCGTTACAATCTGATATTGTTCCTCGACAATAGTGAAGCCATTCAAGTTGGGGTATTTTACTTACCTCTCAGACCTTGATCGACAACGTTCTTACCTTAGAACAGATATAAGTCTGTGCTTTAATCCCTTATCTATCAGACCGTATTATCTTGTTTAATTTACCTATGGTTTTATAACACCATATCCTTACTTTGAAATCTCTGGTGTTTATTATTATTTATATTAAACATAAGTTCTTCGTTTTCTCCATCCCACAGTTCTATTTATAACTTCTTAACTAAAGGTAATTAAATCTCATTAGTTTTGATAAATTTATTTCTAAACTGTTTTCATTAGACTAATTAAAGACCAATTAATCTAATAATAAATTTCCCAAATAACAGTTGATCAAATCAACTTCATTTCATCAGTAAATCTTGTTAACTGATTTTAATTAGTTCTTAACATTAGATTAAAATAATTAATCTAAAAATAATAATTATCTAAATTATTCACTCGCAGGACGATTATATCTTAATAACTTATTTAAATGTCAACAATCGTTTTTATTTACTTTATAAAAACGAACTCTAAAATACTGGTTTATAATAGAACTTCTATTATAAATTTAAATTTTTCTTTTGATTATAAAATATAATTTTTTATAATTAACCCCGTTGATTTACCTGACGGCCAATCAACTCTTTAACTAAACGATGGTTTTACGGTCGACTGTCACCAATTTCTAGATCGATATCATCTATTGATTTATCGAAACAGATGTTGAATTTCCGTTCAAAATTGATATTCATATGGGGTTTTAAATATAATTTGGGTTCATACAAAACAAACAGTACATATAATTATCAAGGAATCCGGTCGAATTCCTCCAACCGGTTTCCACATCCACAGATGTTAGTCAACACCATTTACACTAACTCTAGACTAGGGAATATTCTAATCGATGGAATCGGTGTCTAACCGGTGATGTGTACATATGTAACGATATATAATATTCAACCAAATTAACTGTAATCTACCTAATCGACCATCACACTGCATTCAAACAACATTAAATTATAATTAAAATAGATCAGAGTTAGTGAATTTACTTACCTTTGCGTGTTAACCATTAAATAACGATTTGCATCGGTAGACCATACCCGGCGTTTTCATTGCCTAAACTGTAGCGTGCTCCAACAATATTACATGCGCCGTACTCCTCTATCGTTCATCACCTTTAGTTGCTGTTTCATGCTTCACTTCGCCGACCGGAGGCAACATCGAACCTAACACAGTCTTTCACCAACGATCACCAGATCTTATGTCGCCACCGGTGTAGACAGCGTTCACCTTCCCGGTCTCACACTTCGTGTTTCTCAAACGTCCTCCTGCACGGTCAGTGTCCGACCACGCTTGCTGCTGTCAGCCTCACCACTCCCATTTCCAGCTCGCACCATCGTTGCATGCACAGCTCGCATCACGCTGTCCTCCAAAATGTTGCATCGTTCTCCTCTACAAACACCATGTATCCACTATTTCATTTTCTGTGCACTCATCACTGCCTTGGACTCGAGCACGTACACTCCATCGTGGTTCCAGTATTTCTAACACAATTACAATGGCTAGTTCGAACTTTGCAGCCTTCAAACCCCATCCTCCCTTCACAAAAATTCAAACGAAAACTCCACGTTGGATCTCTCCTCAAATCTCGTTCACGACATGCTCATGAACCCTGCACCAGTATACCAAAACTCACCAATATTCCTTAATCTTCTTCCATCTAACTTCTTCTCAACTCCCCCACAAACTTGCACTCACACTAGATCTACCCATAAAACAAACTACTGCATCTCCTTTAATATATTTATTTCATCCATGAAGTAGCGCTGGCATGCAGCAGGTCAACGGTGCAAGCACCGTACCATAATCCTTCCAGTTAACGAAACCAACCTCAATGCAGTCACGTTACCCCCTTCGCGAGCACTCACTATTACACACGCGTGTTAACAGTGTCTCGTCCATCCCATAACCATGCTTAACATGTACTGTTAAATAATGTAAATTGTACTAGCTTCACCTTGTTTTCTTTGAACTGTTACCTCCCGTAATTTCCACGTGATTTATGCTTGCTTCAAAAACAAAGACATACCGCCCCCTTTTAGTGCATGCCAAACTCCAAACAAACTTGCATGAAGACCCCCACGTTTTTCTTCCTTTTATGTGTACTGCCTTACGTTGCATGTCCTCCTTGTAGCAGCTCCCCATTCTCACGTATCTTCCTGTGTTTGCCATCAACTTTGAAACCACTTCATATGGCAGCACCGTGATCTTACATCCACAGTCAGCCCCTCTTCGAACCCGCGCCTACCTTCCCTTCCTCGACCTGGAACATCATCAGGACCAGTTCGCCCATCCTTCCTTACGCGTATAATATACTGACCAACGTCAAGCCCCCCTTTATTTATTTATATTTATTTATTTACTCATAGATCGGCCATTTATACGGTTTGAAGCTTCAAGTGCTTTGTTGTTTTGTGGAATTCTCAAGAAAATGAAGTCGCGTTGTTTATTTATAGAGGAAGGCTGGCTTTGATGGTAAGCAATAGGGATGTGGTATAGCCGTATAGGGTATGGACTAGTTTGATATGAGAATACATCGTATAGTGTTGCTTCAGCATGAAGTTTTAGGATAGATCATAGATGTCTCCTTTTCTTGATAGGGTATGGCCTTGAATTGAAAATACGTAGGTCCTTCCTTTGCTATGAAGTTACAGAAAGTAAATATATTTGGTTACTCCAACGTGAAGTATTAGGGGTATGGTTTGTTTGCTTATGAAGAAAGCAATAGGTAACTAGGCTATATTTATTCACATATAGGTTTTGTATTCAGGCACTAAGCACTGTATTGGTCTCTATGTAGATTGTATTTCCAATAAGTTTAGCTGTAGCTTAGTAGAGGTTGACAATTTAAAGGTAGGGGAACTATGCAGTAAGGTCTGGATTTCGTGTATATGCTTAGCTCAGTGTTTAAGCATACATTATTTATTTAATCTATTTAATTTTAAATGAATTGTCTCTTTGTTTATTGTTACAAAAATCTAAGTGTACCGCACTACGTAAACCCCGTTCATGTCTGGGCGGCCGCAGACAAAAATAAAAATACAGTCGTGTCCAGCGAGGTGCCACGATCCCAAAAATATAATAATACCGGTAGATTGACTCATATTTTGAAATCCCGAAATATCGATGCAGGGTACACAATACTCCAAATAAAAAGTTGCATATTTAATTAATTACAAATTACAGAAAAATTCTAAAAATTAAATTATCGCTGTGTCTCAAAAGAACCTTGTCCAGATTTGCAACTGATATCAAGTTATATGCAAATAACCGTTACGGTCAATATACGATTTCACAGCGACTTTCTGAATATTTGATTTGGCCATATCTTGCAGTCTGTACGACGAAATCTTGATTTTTCACTTCTGTTAGAAAGATACAGTTCAACAGGTTCCAACGTTTCTCGTTTTGAAGAAATCCGATTCAAAATGAGTCTGGTACACTTAGTTGAAGTTCAGAACGTTAATTTATGAACTACCATGATATTACGGGCTCGATTATATTTAATATATATTTCTATATATTCAACTTTGTTTTAATTAATATATAAATCCATTTATATCACAAAAATCAATATTTAAATTGCTTTAAATATTCAAATACGAACCGACAAAAATGCGGGACGTTACACGACACCCGTCGTCCGCAGACCATGGACGGCTTGTTTGATTTTGTTGTGTTGTGAAAATTGATTGTGATGTGGAATGAATGGAGAATAAATATTCATGTGTTGAAGTAAATTATTTATCGTTAAAAATATAAATTTAACGTGAAAGTGAATAAATAAATATTCATTTACAAATCGAACGATTTGTTTATGTACACTGATTTGACTGATATTGATTGGGACGATAAATTTTACACGTCGCCCAACTACACAAATGAAATCTGTGTTTGTTGATTTGAAACCCCACACGGGTATTGGGATGATATTCAACGTACACTAGTCCCAATTGTATAGTTGTTTGTCGATCGATAGGTTGACAGACAATCGTGTGGTGCATTTTGGTTGATGGTTGATTATTTATCGTTGCTATTATATACATGTGTTGTATGGAATTCATATAATTAACCTTATATGGTAATTGATTGGGTCTCATTCCAATTTGGAAAAATAAAGGATATTGTAAAATATATATTTATGTGTTGAAATAAAATATTTATTCATATGTTGAAATAAAATGTATATTCATGTGTTGATATAAAATATATATTCATGTGTTGAGTAAAAGCCGTGTTAAATAGATATGCGCCATTTTGACGTGAACAACATTTATATCGATTATATTCATTTTTATAATGGATATCGAAAAGAAAGTAATTTCAAAATATAATATTTTGAAAATATTATCATGTATATATTAATGATATGGAATATTCAATTTTGATTCAAAATTGAATATGAAGTTGAAATTGTTTTGAAAACGAATTTAAAACGATTTATAAAATATGTTTTGAATTGAAATCGACGAAATATATATAGTATATATTATATATATATATATATATATATATATATATATATATATTGAATGGACTGAATAGAACGCGGCGCGCCGCGGCCGTTCGCGAATTTCGACCATTGACTTCAAATTGATGTTACGGGAGATCCGACCGTCAGATTCTCCTAAAACCGGAACCGTTGGGTTCGTATCGAAAAGAGCATTCCAACGAATATGAGAAATTTGAAATATAACGGTGGATTTGGAATTATGTCCAAATCAAATTTGGAAAAGGTCGCTGTAAATGCAGTTCGATGACCGTTGATGGAAATCGACTGTACGGGCCATAATAAAATTATTAAAAATACTAATAATTTGTGTAAAATCATAATAAATGATTTGGGAAGAGTTGGGGGTGAAAAACTCAATATTTGAAAAGATAAAAATATATTTTTATCGAATTGAACTAGTTATCAACTTGAATTAGAATCCAATTATTTTTAAAGAAATAAATGGGATTGAGAATGGGTTTTAAAATAACCAGAATTTCCAATATATGAATTGGAATGGATTTGAATCGAAATTATCTTCGGAATATTTCGGTGTTGGATTTCATGATTATACAAGTATTGTTAGGGATATTTGAAAGATATATTTTATATCGTTATTTCCAATACGATATTTGTTGGTTTCAGAATTCGACATTGAATATAAGCCGATATATTTTCTATTCAGAGCCTTATATTTAATATCGAATTGGATTTTGGGTTCTTCGTGAACAGTGTCTTAAATAACACTGCTCTTGAACTCAGATTATAAAAGAATAAATCTTTTAATTAAGATTTAGTGAAATTGTCCAGTTAATTAGTATTTAATTGGAATTGAATTGAAATTGATTTTTGGGTTTATCGTGAACGCTGTTTTAAATAACACTTGTTCTTCAACCCGATTAACAATGGGATGTGATTTTGGGTTTATCGTGAGCGGTGTTTTGAATAACACCTTTTCTTTAACCCAGTTAAAGATTAAAACTAAGTGGAGTTTAAATGAATCTTTGATTAGATTGAAATGGTCGAGAATGGAGTATCACTAGTTTTGCTCCAAGCGATAGTTAAATCTTTAACTAGATTTAAACGTGAAATGGTAAATAATTTTACCGATAACACCGTGGTGTTAGATATGGAGTATTACCAGTTTTGCTCCATGGGATAAATAGGCTGGGATTGGGAAGTAAAATAAATAATTACTCCGGTGTGGTTCGCTAATCCCGACTAGTTTGGAAAACCATAATACAGTTTGAAATGATATCCAAAGTAAGATTAAAGAATAAATTTAAAAGAATTTATCTTTGATAAAATTAATAGGAACCTATTCCCTAAGAAAGTGAATATTTGAATAAAAGAATATTCTGAATTGGAATGAGGCGTATGTTGTGTTTGTGTAACATTTGTTTATTATATACGCGAGTTATTCGAAAAGGACGAGCTTATACCTATTCTGAATAAGCGATTCGATGATACGTCGAAGATGAAGACGGTGGTCGAAGACCGAGGGTCTTCACAACGTTTGGATGATTACTGATGATCTTGATTGGGATGTACGCCCAAGAGAAGGGAACCAGTTGGTGATCGTCCAGACATACTTGGAGATCGACGGATATGCGAGGAAAGTGCCTCCGGTTTCGTTCAGACCCAGAACAAACTTGTATGGACTGTGTGTCTGACATTGGATTTTATTGTATGTGATTGATTTCTATTAAATATACATCTGTTTGGCGGCGGAGAATTTATTCTCTTTCTTAACGCCCTTCTCTGAGATGTACGAGCTCAGAGGTTATATATTGATGGATATCAATCGCATGGAGTGAATTGCCTGTGTGGCATGCCTAAGTGGCAATTGATCAAGGATTTTGTTGAAAAGCAAAGTCTTGTGGTTGATGGTCAAAGCACGGCATGTGTGGCTTAGCTTTGTGTAGCGTTTAATTCGCGAGTTTCACACCCGGTATGCGCCAAAAACGAGAGAAAGGACTCAGGGAGAAAATGCATTTATTTCTAGCTAGAGGTGGTGTCGGTGCTTAAACTGGCTGACATTTATATTATTTTCACATGTGTAGTTGTTGCTGTTGCGAGGTGCCTCAGATATATCGGTCGTTCTCGAACCGATGGAGACATTAGTTGGCTCATTTACGCCCCATAGGGCGGGGAAACACAGTGTTTAGGCATAATAATCCACATTGGTGGACCGACCCTGATGATCCATGGGGCAGTTGCGGCTGTTCCTGAGACATAGTAGGCTGGATTGTCTCGAATCAATGAGGATCTTGCCTCTAGCCTCGGTTCATACCATAAATGATAACCCAATTTCCAATATGACATTTTGCGATTATGATTGTAGAACCTAGTATTGGCGACATGATATATGGTACCCATGCCGCCTATGATCGATACATTAATATTTGAAGTTGTTTTCTTCACTTATAGTAATAATAAAAGATTAAATTTTGCGTATCAAGCATTCTTTTGCTATTATAAGGTAAAACCCTATCCTCCAACTACGTTCATTGTGTGATGGGACCTGGGTCTTATAATAGTTTCATTTGTCTTTATTTAGCATTGCGTTGTTTTTTAGATGCACTGGTATTCTTGGGAAGAAACCCGTTCCGTGTTATACGGCGTGGTCCCTTGATTTACCTAACTTTGAAATAAAGATTAATAACTGTTTTAGTTCTCACACCAGTCACATGACTGACCTGGAGTTTATTGTTTTAACCTAAACTCTGGGTGCCCTTATTTTCCGCACGGGCAGCTAGTAGTTTTGGTTTTGCAGATTTATATTCACACGACTCTGGTTTACAACTGAGATGATATTCGGGAAGCTTTGTATCCGTGTATCTCTTTCAGTTGAACTTAGTATTATTTTTCCGCTGTAGTAATGTATTTGAATCTATGATATTTGTCAAATGTATATTATTTGCTCATACTCTGTATATTCTTTAACTCTGATGTAAATTGTTGTACTAAGTAATGAAATGTTCTTCTGTTTGTGTTCTGATCTGTCGTGTTCTCAATTCAATCCGCGCTTTCCTTCACGGGGAAGTTCGGATCGTCTCAGTTGGTATCAGAGCATTGGTTTACAAAGCTCGAGAACAAGACACGTTAGAACCAAACGAAAGAATTCATCAGAGATTGGATTAGTAATGTCCAATAAGAATAACTCTTTAGAGATGGGATCAGTAGTATCCTAGAACGAGTGTAAAGAGTATTAAAAATGAAAACAAATTTAGTTTTGGAAATTAAAATAGTGTTATACGTATTTGATTATTAATTTATATTGAATTTGGACAATCGAGTATATTAAGATTTCGAATATACGCGTAATTAACGTGTATTCGAAGCCTCAAATATACTGGATAGATATAGAATCACACTCTAGTCGCCCGAAGATGATACTGACGATAGTGTACACATCATCAGTGTTTTATGTTCGAGTTTCGAAAGTAGGATATCTATATATTTCCATTAGACTGGTGTGAGAACCAAAACTAGATAGGGCTTATTGTGTGACTTGGCATCAAAAATTGGATTTTTGAATATGTAAAATTATGAATTTGAAAAACTAATCAACTAATTAATTGATGGTTGTGTTGTTTGATTATTTGTTTGATTTATTTAAAATTTTGAACCATTATGCCAAATTGAACTGAATATTGAACTGAATTGTAAGTTATTGCATTTGCATATATGTACATGTGTATACATTGAACAGGTCATAGCAAGAGGCTAAAAGCAGAGGAATAAAATTATTTGCCCGACAAATAGGTACATGTTTATTGTATTTCTTGGGGTTTTTGAGGATTTTATGAGCCGTATCGGCTAGCCGCATGGCGTTTTCTTTTTCTTTTTGAGATCAGAGGTCCATGGGAGGCTATATGAAATATCCCGATGCTCCCGGTGCAGGGGAGGTTATGGCAAAATTTTTCGAAAATTTAGGGTGTTAGCCAAATTTTTGAAAATTTGAAAAGTTTTTAGAAATTGAAAAGTTGAAGAACTTAAGCCGTAATGAAAATAACGAAAGTTGAGTTGATTAGTAAACAACTTTCAGCTTCGTTCCTTTTCGAGGACGAAAAGATTTTAAGTGGGAAGAATGTAACAACCCGGAAAATCTGAGCCAATTTAAAATTTTTATTTTGGCTATTTTAATGAATTTTGATTATTTAAAATGAATATTTTAAATAATAACGACGAAAAATTTATTTTCGACGGAGTTAAAACGAATAAATTTATTTTAATTATAAAACGAGCCTGAAATGGCGCGGTAGTTCGAAAATTCGATTTCGAATTTCGAATGAATATACAGAATTTGTTTTAAGTCAGAATTGAACAAAACAAGAAATATTTGAATCTATTAAACTATATCTTTCTAGCGAATGTGAAAAATTTGGATTTCACTTTAGAAATAGAAAGTTACGTCCGGTTTAAAATTCATAAAAGTCGCTGTGGAATTTATATTTATTTTAATATATATAAAGGCCCTTAAAAATAGGAATTTTGCAAACGACCTTCGTTTTCGACCAAACCACTTTTGTTGGATCCGGGATGTCAAATTATTACTAGGTTTCAAAATTCATAATTTTTCGTATCAATATGTGAGCGTGGCGAAGTTAAACGTGTTTTAACAGTTTCAGTCAATTTCGATCGACCAGAAAATAACCATTTTCAAATGGTCTCAGAATTTGACGAAATTAGTTTTATTAGGACCGTATCGTCAATACGAAGCTAGAAAATATTTTTTGGTAATTTTTAGAGTCCGTATGTGGCCCCGGTAATTTGAAATGTGCGTTTGAATTGAATATATATAGATTTATATTTTAATTTAAACGGAAATTGATCGAAACGATGGAATTGGCTTACGGGACATCCCATTGCATTCGGAATGGGGGTAATTAGCTAGGGACGTCAGTTGTTGGGTTTGAATTTGAGTTCGTATGAATTAGAGGGTATTTTCCGAATAAAAGAATAAAAAATTAAAATTATAAAACATGGGCCAATCAAATTTCATTCAGTTTCTCGTTGACCAGAAACAAACCTGATACCTCCCCCTACGAACGACGGAAATGATTTCCCCATTCTCTCCTAAATTTCTTCATATCCACAATGAATTAAACTATGACCCTTCATCAAAAATCAAAGTATATTCTATCCTCTTCAAATCAATCCCGGGTTCGATGAGTTTTGTGGTGTATTTTGGGAGTTCTCGGCTCCTGAAAGGCCGCCGTACGCGAGTGAAACGAGGGAGGAGGGGTGATCCGAGTTGGCTGGTCTTCACGGTGGAGAGGGAGCACTCGACGGCGGTTCTGCTGGACCCGCCTGATCTTGGTTCGACTAACCACGACGGCGACAAGGTGAAGCCCTAGGTGCTGGAGCTTTTCAAAACGACCTGTAGCTGTAACCTGGAACCGTAACCTGGAAGAACAACAAATACAGTTTTTGTTTTTTTTCTATATTATTTTGTTTAAGCTAATTATTTTATTTAGTTTAAAATCAATGTAAAAATATATAAAAATAAATACATTGGTTTGAGAATATAAATACATTGATTTTGAAAATATAACCATACATGTTTTTGAAAATATAAATACATTGGTTTGAAAATATAAATACATTGGTTTGAAAATATAAATACATGATTTTGAAAATGTAATTACATGATTTTGAAAATATAAACATACATGATTTTGAAAATATAAACCTACAAGATTTTGAAAATATAAATACCCTTGTTTTTGAAATATAAATTGCATTGTTTCTTTTCGGTTTTAAAAGAAAAGAAATGGTTTTTTTTTAAAATAAAAAGAATAGATTTTTTTAAAGAAAAGAAATGGGTTTTTTAAAAGTAAAAAGAATAGATTTTTTTAAAAGAAAAGAAATGGTTTTTAAAAGTAAAATGATAAGATTTTTTAACAACAAAAAGGTATGATCTTTGTAAACAAAAAGGTATGATCTTTGTAAACTAGAAAGGTAAAGATTAGATTTTTATTGGTTGAATGGAATTATAAAAATACGATTTTTATGGTTTGAATGGAGTAATAAAAATATGATTTTTATCATGAAATGGTTTTGAGTAAAAATATAATCTTTAGAGAAGTAAAAATATAATCTTTAGAGAAGTAAAAATATAATCTTTAGCGTCAATAAAAGTATGATTTTTATTTATGTTAAAGAATGATAAAAATGCGACTTTTATCTATGTAAAGTAGCGATGTTAAAAACATGAATTTTAACGCAAATCGTGTGAAACAGATTGCGATGGGACTGACTAGAAGCAAAACAGAATCCAGACCGTTCAAAAACAAAAATAAAGACTGCTGGAGTGGAACCCTCGGTGAGAACTTCTCACTTTAATTTATTTCTAGTTAAAATATATACTGGGATGTTGACTGTGCTTAGCGGCACCCGACATCCGTCGTCCACAGGCCATGGACGACTTGTTTGATTTCGTTGTGTTGTGAAAATTGATTGTGATGTGGAATGAATGGAGAATAAATATTCATGTGTTGGAATAAATTATTTATCGTTAAAAATATAAATTTAACATGAAAGTGAATAAATAAATATTCATTTACAAATCGAACGATTTGTTTATGTACACTGATTTGACTGATATTGATTGAGACGATAAATTTTACACGTCGCCCAACTACACAAATGAAATCTGTGTTTGTTGATTTGAAACCCCACACGGGTATTGGGATGATATTTAACGTACACTAGTCCCAATTTTATAGTTGTTTGTCAATTGATAGGTTGACAGACAATCGTGTGGTGCACTTTGGTTGATGGTTGATTATTTATCGTTGCTATTATATACATGTGTTGTATGGAATCCATATAATTAACCTTATATGGTAATTGAGTGGGTCTCATTCCAATTTGGAAAAATAAAGGATATTATAAAATATATATTCATGTGTTGAAATAAAATATTTATTCATATGTTGAAATAAAATATATATTCATGTGTTGATATAAAATATATATTCATGTGTTGAAATAAAATATATATATTCATGTGTTGAATAGAATAAACATTCATGTGTTGAGTAAAAGCCGTGTTGAATAGATATGCGCCATTTTGACGTGAACGATATTTATATCGATTATATTCATTTTTATAATGAATATCGAAAAGAAAGTAATTTCAAAATATAATATTTTGAAAATATTATCATGTATATATTAATGATATGGAATATTCAATTTTGATTCAAAATTGAATATGAAGTTGAAATTGTTTTGAAAACGAATTTAAAACGATTTATAAAATACGTTTTGAATTGAAATCGATGAAATATATATAGTATATACATTATATATATATATATTGAATGGCCTGAATAGAACGTGCCGCGCCACGGCCGTTCGCGAATTTCGACCATTGACTTCAAATTGATGTTACGGGAGATCCGACCGTCAGATTCTCCTAAAACCAGAACCGTTGGGTTCGTATCAAAAAGAGCTTTCCAACGAATATGAGAAATTTGAAATATAACGGTGGATTTTGAATTATGTCCAAATCAAATTTGGAAAAGGTCGCTGTATGTGCAGTTCGACGACCGTTGATGGAAATCGACTGTACGAGCCATAATAAAATTATTAAAAATACTAATAATTTGTGTAAAATCATAATAAATGATTTGGGAAGAGTTGGGGGTGAAAAACTCAATATTTGAAAAGATAAAAATATATTTTTATCGAATTGAACTAGTTATCAACTTGAATTAGAATCCAATTATTTTTAAAGAAATAAATGGGATTGAGAATGGGTTTTAAAATTACCAGAATTTCCAATATATGAATTGGAATGGATTTGAATCGAAATTATCTTCGGAATATTTCGGTGTTGGATTTCATGATTATACAAGTATTGTTAGGGATATTTGAAAGATATATTTTATATCGTTATTTCCAATACGATATTTGTTGGTTTCAGAATTCGACATTGAATATAAGCCGATATATTTTCTATTCAGAGCCTTATATTTAATATCGAATTGGATTTTGGGTTCTTCGTGAACAGTGTCTTAAATAACACTGCTCTTGAACTCAGATTAGAAAAGAATAAATCTTTTAATTAAGATTTAGTGAAATTGTCCAGTTAATTAGTATTTAATTGGAATTGAATTGAAATTGATTTTTCGGTTTATCATGAATGCTGTTTTAAATAACACTTGTTCTTTAACCTGATTAACAATGGGATGTGATTTTGGGTTTATCGTGAGCGGTGTTTTGAATAACACCTGTTCTTTAACCCAGTTAAAGATTAAAACTAAGTGGAGTTTTAATGAATCTTTAATTAGATTGAAATGGTCGAGAATGGAGTATCACCAGTTTTGCTCCAAGCGATAGTTAAATCTTTAACTAGATTTGAACGTGAAATGGTAAATAATTTTACCGATAACACCGTGGTGTTGGATATGGAGTATTACCAGTTTTTCTCCATGGGATAAATAGGCTGGGATTGGGAAATAAAATAAATAATTACTCCCGTGTGGTTCGCTAATCCCGACTAGTTTGGAAAACCATAATACAGTTTGAAATGATATCCAAAGTAAGATTAAAGAATAAATTTAATAGAATTTATCTTTGATAAAATTAATAGGAACCTATTCCCTAAGAAAGTGAATATTTGAATAAAAGAATATTCTGAATTGGAATGAGGCGTATGTTGTGTTCGTGTAACATTTGTTTATTATATACGCGAGTTATTCGGAAAGGCCGAGTTTATACCTATTCTGAATAACCGAATCGATGGTACGTCGAAGATGAAGACGGTGGTCGAAGACCGAGGGTCTTCACAACGTTTGGATGATTACCGATGATCTTGATTGGGATGTACGCCCAAGAGGAGGGAACAAGTTGGTGATCGTCCAGACGTACTTGGAGATCGACGGATATGCGAGGAAAGTGCCTCCGGTTTCGTTCAGACCCAGAACAAACTTGTATGGACTGTGTGTCTGACATTGGATTTTATTCTATGTGATTGATTTCTATTAAATATATATCTGTTTGGCGGCGAAGAATTTATTCTCTTTCTTAACGCCCTTCTCTGAGACGTACGAGCTCAGAGGTTATATATTGATGGATGTCAATTGCATGGAGTGAATTGCCTGTGTGGCATGCCTAAGTGGCAATTGATCAAGGATTTTGTTGAAAAGCAAAGTCTTGTGGTTGATGATCAAAGCACGACATGTGTGGCATAGCTTTGTGTAGTGTTTAATTCGCGAGTTTCACACCCGGTATGCGCCAAAAACGGGAGAAAGGACTCAGGGAGAAAATGCGTTTCTTTCTAGCTAGAGGTGGTGTCGGTGCTTAAACTGGCTGACATTTATATTATTTTCACATGTGTAGTTGTTGCTGTTGCGAGGTGCCTCAGATATATCGGTCGTTCTCGAACCGATGGAGACATTAGTTGGCTCATTTACGCCCCATAGGGCGGGGAAACGCAGTGTTTAGGCATAATAATCCACATCGGTGGACCGACCCTGATGATCCATGGGGCAGTTGCGGCTGTTCCTGAGACATGGTAGGCTAGATTGTCTCGAATCAATGAGGATCTTGCCTCTAGCCTCGGTTCATACCATAAATGATAACCCAATTTCCAATACGACATTTTGCGATTATGATTGTAGAACCTAGTATTGGCGACATGATATATGGTACCCATGCCGCCTATGATCGATACATTAATATTTGAAGTTGTTTTCATCACTTATAGTAATAATAAAAGATTAAATTTCGAGTATCAAGCATTCTTTTGCTATTATAAGGTAAAACCCTATCCTCCAACTACGTTCATTGTGTGATGGGACCTGGGTCTTATAATAGTTTCATTTGTCTTTATTTAGCGTTGCGCTGTTTGTTATATGCACTGGTATTCTTGGGAAGAAACCCATTCCGTATTATACGGCGTGGTCCCTTGATTTACCTAACTTTGAAATAAAGAATAATAACTGTTTTAGTTCTCACACCAGTCACATGACTGACCTGGAGTTTATTGTTTTAACCTAAACTCTGGGTGCCCTTATTTTCCGCACGGGCAGCTAGTAGTTTTGGTTTTGCAGATTTATATTCACAGGACTCTGGTTTACAGCTGGGATGATATTCGGGAAGCTTTGTATCCGCGTATCTCTTTCAGTTGTACTTAGTATTATTTTTCCGCTGCTGTAATGTATTTGAATCTATGATATTTGTCAAAGGTATATTATTTTCTCATACTCTGTATATTCTTTAACTCTGATGTAAATCGTTGTACTAAGCAATGAAATGTTCTTCTGTTTGTGTTCTGATCTGTCGTGTTCTCAATTCAATCCGCGCTTTCCTTCACGGGGAATTTCGGGTTGTCTCAGTTGGTATCAAAGCGTTGGTTTACAAAGCTCGAGAACAAGACACGTTAGAACCAAACGAAAGAATTCATCAGAGATTGGATTAGTAATGTCCAATAAGAATAACTCGTTAGAGATGGGATCAGTAGTATCCTAGAACGAGTGTAAAGAGTATTAAAAATGAAAACAAATTTAGTTTTGGAAATTAAAATAGTGTTATACGTATTTGATTATTAATTTATATTGAATTTGGGCAATCGAGTATATTAAGATTTCGAATATACGCGTAATTAACGTGTATTCGAAGCCTCAAATATACTGGATAGATATAGAATCACACTCTAGTCGCCCGGAGATGATACTGATGATAGTGTACACATCATCAGTGTTTTATGTTCGAGTTTCGAAAGTAGGATATAATTAACCTTATATGTTAATTGATTGGGTCTCATTCCAATTTTGAAAAATAAAGGATATTATAAAATATATATTCATGTGTTGAAATAAAATATATATTCATGTTTTGAAATAAAATATATATTCATGTGCTGAAATAAAGTATATATTCATGTGTTGAAATAAAAAATATATATTCATGTGTTCAATAGAATAAACATTCATGTGTTGAGTAAAAGCCGTATTGAATAGATATGCGCCATTATGACGTAAACGATATTTATATCGATTATATTCATTTTTATAATGAATATAAAAAAGAAAGTGATTTCAAAATATAATATTTTGAAAATATTATCATGCATATATTAATGATATGGAATATTCAATTTTGATTCAAAATTGAATATGAAGTTGAAATTGTTTGAAAACGAATTTAAAACGATTTATAAAATACGTTTTGAATTGAAATCGATGAAATATATATAATGTATATTATATATATATATATATATATATATATATTGAATGGCCTGAATAGAACGCGCCGCGCCGCGGCCGTTCGCGAATTTCAACTATTGACTTCGAATTGATGTTACGGGAGATCCGACCCTCGGATTCTCCTAAAACTGGAACCGTTGGGTTCGTATCGAAAAGAGCTTTCCAACGAATATGAGAAATTTGAAATCTAACGGTTGGATTTGGAATTATGTCCAAATCAAATTTGGAAAAGGTCGCTGTAAGTGCAGTTCGACGACCGTTGATGGAAATCGACTGTAAGGGCCTTAACAAAAGTATTAAAAATACTAATAATTTGTGTAAAATCATATAAATGATTTGGGAAGAGTTGGGGTGAAAAACTCAATATTTGAAAAGATAAAAATAGGTTTTTATCGAATTGAACTAGTTATCAACTAGAATTAGAATCCATTTATTTTTAAAGAAAAAAATGGGATTGAGAATGGGTTTTAAAATAACCAGAATATCCAATATATGAATTAAAATGGATTTGAATCGAAATTATCTTCGGAATATTTTGGCGTTGGATTTCGTGATTATACAAGTATTGTTAGGGAAATTTTAAAGATATATTTTATATCGTTATTTCCAATACGATATTTGTTGGTTTCAGAATTCGATACTGAATAAAAGCCGATATATTTTCTATACAGAGCCTTATATTTGATATCGAATTGGATTTTGGGTTCTTCGTGAACAGTGTCTTAAATAACACTGTTCTTGAAATTAGATTAGAAAAGAATAAATCTTTTAATTAAGATTTAGTGAAATTGTCCAGTTAATTTGTATTTAATTGGAATTGAATTGAAATTGATTTTTGGGTTTATCGTGAACGGTGTTTTAAATAACACCTGTTCTTTAACCCGATTAACAATGGGATGTGATTTTGGGTTTATCGTGAACCGTGTTTTAAATGACATCGGTTCTTTAATCCAGTTAAAGATTAAAACTAAGTGGAGTTTTAATGAATCTTTAATTAGATTGAAATGGTCGAGAATGGAGTATCACCAGTTTTGCTCCAAGCGGTAGTTAAATCCTTAACTAGATTTGAACGTGAAATGGTATTTAAATTTACCGATAACACCATGGTGTTAGATATGGAGTATTACCAGTTTTGCTCCATGGGATAAATAGGCTGAGTTTAGGAAATAAAATAAATAATTACTCCGGTGTGGTTCGCTAATCCTGACTAGTTTGTAAAGCCATAATACGGTTTGAAATGATATCCAAAGGAAGACTAAAGAATAAATTTAAAAGAATTTATCTTTGATAAAATTAATGGGAACCCATTCCCTAAGAAAGTGAATATTTTAATAAAAGAATATTCTGAATTGGAATGAGGCGTATGTTGTGTTTGTGTAACATTTGTTTATTATATACGCGAGTTATTTGGAAAGGCTGGGTTTATTCCCATTCTGAATAACTGATTCGATGATACGTCGAAGATGAAGACGGTGGTCGAAGACCGAGGGACGTCACATCGTTTGGGTGATTACTGATGATCTTGATTGGGCTGTTGATCGACACTAGTCTATGAATTAGAAAAGCGTGACATTTAAATTAAATTCTGCAAGCATACAGGTGTGTAGCATACAGGTCGAACACAGGGAGGTGAATTAAATCAAATTATTTATCTAATCTCTTGGGCGAGTTAGACAAAACTTTGGAGGTTGATTTTGAAAATTAAACAAAACAAAACTAAAACTATAATTTGATTCAGAACAGATCTAACTGAACCGACGATCAAATCACAATTTCAATGGAAAAGCAATGAAACTATGAATTAGATTTGAATCTAATCAAATCCAATTTGACCTAAGAAAATAATAAAAGCAGAAATTGAAATTGCAGAAATTGAAATAACAAACAAGAATTAAAATTAGGATTTCCGCTGAATCTAATCAGACGGTAAATCACTAATGCAAATAAGTGCAAAATACAAATAGTGTTCTACCGAATCTAATCGTATAGACAACACTAGTTGCTAAGAAAACAAAAAAATGCAGAAAATAAAAGAGAAAGAAGAACTTTTATTAGAACAATGGAATAAGAGATGAGATAGGATGGTGGCTACAATGCCATTACAAGGGTATATATAGGGTAGATAGCCAAACCCTAACCCTAACCCTAATGGTAAATGGGCTTGGTCATTACATCACTAATTAGTTTACAATGAAAAACATAAATGGGCCTATGATAATTAAAGCAAATTTGGGCCTTTTCTCTTTTCCTCTTGTTTCCTTGACACTTCTTCATTGATTTGTGATGTGCAAAGCCTTGTTATCAATCTTTTTCTTGTCCAACAGCAACTAGATGTGATATCTTCATCTATAATTCTTCAAAATGCAAATACACAGCAAATTGATCTCTATTTCTCTACATTTCTGGTTGCATGCGGCTGGGTTGGAATATCTGTAAAAGTAACAAAACAATACCCAAGTAATATTTATTTATATACAAAAGATAAGATATAAGAGCATAAAATAAACACATTTCTGTGTCAATCAAATACCCCCACACTTATCTTTTACTCGTCCTCGAGTAAAAAGAAAATGAAAAACTAACTAGATAGGTCGCACTTTCGTAGGAAACACGATTGCATTGAGCGTATGCAACAAGCCGTTAAACCTCTAGGTGTCCCTAGTAGGACGAGTGGTGTCTCGTGAGGGTTTTCAGCGGATACTACCCACAAAATCCAAATGCAGTATGCTATGATTCTAATGAAACTACATGAATGCAATGGACATATGCAAAAAATAAAAACGAAAAATGACAACACGACTTATTTCAGGAAGGTGGTACAACAAATTAAGTTAATAATTTCAAACCGGTTGATTTTATTTTAGATACCTCGACCTGTCACAAATTTTCAATATAAATCAAGTTTTCAAATGTTAAATTCCAGTTTGGCCAGTTAGTTCGGTTGATAACATAGTGCAGCGA
Source organism: Allium sativum (assembly GCA_030737875.1). Lineage (NCBI taxonomy): Eukaryota > Viridiplantae > Streptophyta > Magnoliopsida > Asparagales > Amaryllidaceae > Allium > Allium sativum. The sequence goes on along the minus strand of JASFAX010001721.1, from coordinate 8,956 downwards.
TGAAATAAATTCTTAGTTTGCTTGGCACAGTTTGCAAAGTGGTATTCTAATTTTCTCATGTATGGCTAGTCAAATCAATAAGGTCAAGAAGTGTTTGGGTATCATCACTTATTCTTTATTCTATAAAATTTTAAGATTTATGATTAAGTACATACACCTAACTAAAAAGACCAAGGTTTACCACCCATGCACTGCCTCGCGGACTAACGGAGAGTAGGTAAAGAGCTTGGCGGATTGTGCAGGCCGACTTTGACTTTGTCAACAACGTGTCGGTAATCCTTAGGTGTCCAATCTCATAAAATGAGACCAAGATATTCCAACTTTGACTTTGTCAACAACGTGTCGGATAGAGCTTGGCGGGTTTGCACACCAACGCTCGATATACAAGCAATGTTGGATACCCTTGGATTACTATTATTTTTATTTAATTTATAAGCACAACAAGAGAGTTACGCGAATTCAACTTAACACAACTTGGTTTTAAAGATTTGACAAGCCATTATAAGTATTTTAAGTCCTCCACTTATTTAAACAAAGTCTACAATATAGAATGGATTTCATGGCCATCACCTAAGAATCTCCCTATGTACCGGTTACACTATTATCCCTCAAAATTAAACTTTTCATTATATTTCAAATTCGATCTAAGTTGAGAGAGAAAAATACTATCAACTGGCTAAAAATTGTAAACTTATTTTGTTGTATCAATTGAAAATGAGTCGTAATTTCCAAAAAAGAAAAAAAAATTATGGTATGTTACTACAATCTAAAATGTATGATGGTCCTACTTAAATGGCTGAAAATGAAAAGAAACAAAAAAAATTAAAAAGAAATAAAAACAAAGAAAAATGAAAAATGGATGAAATGCAGACTCCCCCCACACTAGAACTAAACAGTGTCCACACTGTAAACGTTTCCTAAATTTGAAAGATCGCACCCAAAGGTGAATGAGATGCAAAATGATCTGTAAAACGAAATGCAATCTAACTATATGAATGAATGGATCATATATACAGTGATATATGTGTTTGCGGTGAACGCGATGCAAAGAATTCCACCAACTTTTTCCTCTACACTTGGTTCTAGCCCTATGAGTCCCATTCCCACTGTGCCTAGACATGTTTTCTAACAAGCAAGAGTTTTTGAAAACCATCTCATCTTTATACCTCGATTTGTAGTCCAGGAGATAAATATCTAGGGTCGTCCTAACCTGAAGTTTCTCAACCAAGCCAACATTCCAAAAGTAATTCATGTATTCAACAAATTTGTCAGTGTAATTTTTCAAAAATTTGTGATCGTATATAAATTCAGTGAAAGTTGAAATCTGACTGTTGTACAAGAGTATGTGATCACATTTCTCAATTGACAATGTTTTTTCGATACTGACAATGTCAAGTTCGTTTGAAATTTCCTCAAAGTTAAAATTTCCGAACTCGTGACGTGAATCCACTTCTTCCTCGTTTGGCAATTCATCCTCGTACAATCCAAAAAATTCCTGCTCATTAAAATCCTTTTCCACATTTGAATTGAAAAATTCAACATTTTCATTCTGTTCAATTTCAAAGATTTCAAGTTTCTCACAGCCCAAAAGAGGAAGATCAAATTCCAATCTTAAACCTTTTTTCTGAAAAGAGTTGAAGTCCAAATCGTTTGTTGAATTTTGAAAAACTTCATCAAGCTGATTATTCTCAATTTCCAGAGTCGTTATTTGAAAATTTTCAATGTCAGTAAGAGTTGAATTATTTTCTGATTCATCACTTATTTGAATTTGGTTTTGTTTTTCTTGTTGCTCTTTCAAAGATGTCAATAAACAAAGAAGTTCATCGGCCTTTTTATTTAGCCTTTCTTCCCTCTCTCTAAGAATGTTAAGACGATCGTTGATTTGAGAGCTCTCGTTTTGGATTTCTTGATTTTCAAAATTATAATCCACATCAATTTCACAATCAATATTATTTCCAATGTGGTAGTTGTTTGAATTTTCAGAAAAATGACAATTGTATTGGAAATCATTTTGATTTTGAAAATCAGGTTCGTAACCAAAACTGTTTAAATTCGAGGGAAAATTGCAATTTTGGTTATTTTCAAGATGTTGATATGGGCTATAATTTTGAAAATTTTGGTTTACAACCCCATATTGATGTGGATCAAAGCCATATTGAGAATCAAAATTGTTTTGATGAGGATGTGGCCCATAATCGAAATTATTGAAATTTGAGTTGAAATCGCAATTTCGATCATATCCATGATTTTGAAAATATTGGTCATTTGGAAAATTTTGAAAATTGTTGGCATTGGCCCCATGAAATTTTGGAAAATCCTGCCTCATGAGTTGTAATTCATACTCATACTCTTCCAGTGGACGTCTACTCAGGTTTTTATCCCACATTTCTCTCAAAGATTTTTTTGAATCAGACATTTGAATGCAATCAAGAGAAGACAGAAATTATGTAGTTCAAAATAGTATAAAAGAATGAGTTGCACTCTATTAATTAACTGACTCAATTAGAAGGGGGAAGAGGGTCTTATGGCCGTTCACGTATAGTATAAATACTAAGGGATACGACCAATGTTTTACGGGTAGTATGCAACCTCTTTTGCTAGAAGTTCAATAAATTGAACTACTATATATCCGCGATCCAACTGTACGAGACAGTCAACTTCACAAAGCACCACTTTTCAGTTATATTATTTTGAAAATCAAAATCACGTGTTAAAATTGAAAATCGATGAGAGTGATTAGTTATGGAAAACCGTTCCTCACCACAAATTCAGAAATATCAGTCACAGAACAGACACAGAAATATAAATTGCAGAATTAAAATTTACATTCAAGCCGCTGCCCCTGCAGAAAATTTTTACAACAATTGTCTATATATTTTTTTCTTTTTCCTTTTGCAGCAGAGCACCTGTAGAGTTTTAAAAGTTTTCACCTTGATCGGCAGTCCTCCAGTGAATTTGGGAAGCGCTAGCGCGTTCACACCCCACTTGGTGTGCAACCGCTCCAACCCATCTGAATCGTCCGCTGCTTTCTGTTGTTGTCCCCTTCTATTAATTGCTTGACTGCGCTGCGGCACGGGTTCGGGCTAGGAGCCCGAATTTTTTTTTTTAAGACCTTTTTTTTTTAAATTTCAGCTGTACCCGTTTTTGAAAAATTCTCCTTTTTTTTTGAGTTTTTCCTTCTTTTTTTTTTTTTTGAAAGAAAACAAATAAAACAAACGGAAGGAAAATAAAAACTGACTACGAATTAATCTAAAAACTAAACTAGAAAGTAAATTAAAAACTAAGGCTTACAAAAAAATGACGACTAAGACTCATGAACCAGACAAAATTTTCCCACTCACAAGCCACTTTATATTTCAAATTACAAACTGGATTTAGCCCTAAGCAAACACCGAACACCAAACACGCCAGTCTATTTACAAAAAAACTCACGCCTTCAAAATAGAAATATAAAAGTGGTCCCCCTAAGCTCTAAGTCAAATACCCAGTATATAAAAAAAACTCTCGCCCTTAACAAAAACAAACAAGGTGGAAATGCAATCACAAACGCCAAAATTAAAAAAAAAATAGTTCCCATAAAACCAAAAGGAAAGGTGCAGCGAACAAAATCAGCAAGATTTGGACTTCCTCTTTTTTTTTCAATTGCGGTTTGGTGAATACGAATTGGGATGTGGTCGTTGTGAGCTGCGGCTGCTGCTATCAGTCGAATTAGAGTTGGATTTGGAAAATTAGGGTACTGGTCTGGGTTTTTCGATTTGGGGTTTCGAGTTGTATTGAGGGGATTGCGAAGTCTGTTGATTTGGGTGTTGATGTAGAGAGCTTGAACGTGGGGAAGACGATGACGCGGGAGGAAAGGTGCGTGAGGGGTGGTGGTTATTGTGACAGAGCAGGGCAGTTTGGTTGGGTTCTCAGGAAGTGGTCGCGTGAAGTTTGGGTTGGAGATGTATGGGGGAGTTTCGGTGGTTGTTGCTGCAAGGAGATTCACAGGAATGATGGTGAAATTTTGTGGTTTGTTTTGTTTAGGGGAGAGGCTGTTTCTGGCGTTTGATGTATGGAGTGGTTTGGATTTTTGGATTCAGGAGTCGCGATGTTGGACTGGACGGTGGTTTTCGAAGGAGAAGGTGGATGTGGCGTTTTTGGATGAGGGCGTTCGAGAAGGTGGTTCACGGATTGCTGTAGGGAATGGTTGGTGAAGGCTTTGGTGCTTTTTGAACGTGGGTAGGGGGAGCTCGGAATTGAGGGATGGAAGTTTGTATGTAGATGGTGGAAAAGTGGATTGTCTGATATGTGAATTGATGGTGTTTTATGGCAATAAAGGGTCGGCTATGAAACTGGAGATGATGTAGAGAGAGGAAGGTCTTTTTTTTTATTCTGAGAAAGAAATGTGGGGAAAAAGGAATTGTTTTTTTTTAATTATAGTGAAAGAAGAGAGAGAAAAAATGAAAAAGGGAAAAAATAGAAAAAGAGAAAGAAATAAATGAAAAGAAAAGGAAATAAAATAAAGGGAATTGGTAAGCTCTTTTTTTTTTCTTGTTATAGGGATTGCAATAATCAATATTTAATACCAAATCCACTAACAAGATTATTATTATTATAATTATTTTTTAATGAAGAATTTGTAAACAAAAGAAAATCAATGTGTTGACAATTGGAAAGAAAAAAGGAAGAAAGCAACAGATGGAAAGAAATTAAAGACAAATTGGCATTTTTTTTTTGATTTTTTTTTAATTACTTGGAAAAGAAGAGTGGTTAAGAATGGAAAGGGAATAACAAACAAGAAAGAAATCTCAGAAAAAGAAGCTAGCTTTTATTTTTTTCCTATATAAAGAAATCAAAAACAAGGAAAAAAATATTAAAAAAAACTAACACGAATCGGAAATTAAATAAATAATAAAATTCAATTGTTACCTCCCCGGCAACGGCGCCAAAAACTTGATCGACACTAGTCTATGAATTAGAAAAGCGTGACATTTAAATTAAATTCTGCAAGCATACAGGTGTGTTGCATACAGGTCGAACACAGGGAGGTGAATTAAATCAAATTATTTATCTAATCTCTTGGGCGAGTTAGACAAAACTTTGGAGGTTGATTTTGAAAATTAAACAAAACAAAACTAAAACTGTAATTTGATTCAGAACAGATCTAACTGAACCGACGATCAAATCACAATTTCAATGGAAAAGCAATGAAACTATGAATTAGATTTGAATCTAATCAAATCCAATTTGACCTAAGAAAATAATAAAAGCAGAAATTGAAATTGCAGAAATTGAAATAACAAACAAGAATTAAAATTAGGATTTCCGCTGAATCTAATCAGACGGTAAATGACTAATGCAAATAAGTGCAAAATACAAATAGTGTTCTACCGAATCTAATCGTATAGACAACACTAGTTGCTAAGAAAACAAAAAAATGCAGAAAATAAAAGAGAAAGAAGAACTTTTATTAGAACAATGGAATAAGAGATGAGATAGGATGGTGGCTACAATGCCATTACAAGGGTATATATAGGGTAGATAGCCAAACCCTAACCCTAACCCTAATGGTAAATGGGCTTGGTCATTACATCACTAATTAGTTTACAATGAAAAACATAAATGGGCCTTTGATAATTAAAGCAAATTTGGGCCTTTTCTCTTTTCCTCTTGTTTCCTTGACACTTCTTCATTGATTTGTGATGTGCAAAGCCTTGTTATCAATCTTTTTCTTGTCCAACAGCAACTAGATGTGATATCTTCATCTATAATTCTTCAAAATGCAAATACACAGCAAATTGATCTCTATTTCTCTACATTTCTGGTTGCATGCGGCTGGGTTGGAATATCTGTAAAAGTAACAAAACAATACCCAAGTAATATTTATTTATATACAAAAGATAAGATATAAGAGCATAAAATAAACACATTTCTGTGTCAATCAGCTGTACACCTAAGAGGAGGGAATCAGTTGGTGATCGTCCAGACGTACTTGGAGATCGACGGATATGCGAGGAAAGTGCCTCCGGTTTCGTTCAGACCCAGAACGAACTTGTATGGACTGTGTGTCTGACATTGGATTTTATTCTGTGTGATTGATTTCTATTAAATATATATCTGTTTGGCGACAGAGAATTTATTCTCTTTCTTAACGCCCTTCTCTGAGACGTACGAGCTCAGCAATTATATATTGATGGATATAAATCGCATGGAGTGAATTTCCTGTGTGGCATGCCTAACTTGCAATTGATCAAGGCTTTTGTTGAAAAGCAAAGTCTTGTGGTTGATGATCAAAGCACGGCCTGTGTGGCGTAGCTTTGTGTAGCGTTTAATTCGCGAGTTTCACACCCGGTATGAGCCAAAAACGGGAGAAAGGACTCAGGAAGAACATGCGTTTCTTTCTAGCTAGAGGTGGTGTCGGTGCTTAAACTGGCTGACATTTATATAATTTTCACCTGTGTGGTTGTTGCTGTTGCGAGGCCCCTCGGATATATCGGTCGTTCTCGAACCGATGGAGTCATTAGTTGGCTCATTTACGCCCCATAGGGCGGGGAAACGCAGTGTTCAGGCATAATAATCCACATCGGTGGACCGACCCTGATGATCCATGGGGCAGTTGCGGATGTTCCTGAGACATGGTAGGCTAGATTGTCCCGAATCGGTGAGGATCTTGCCCCTAGCCTCGGTTCATACCATAAATGATAACCTAATTTCCAATACGACATTTTGCGATTATGATTGTAGAATCTAGTATTGGCGACATGATATACGGTACCCATGTCGCCTATGATTGATACATTTATATTTGAAGTTGTTTTCTTCACTTATAGTAATAATAAAAGATTAAATTTCGCGTATCAAGCATGCTTTGGCTATTATAAGGTAAAACCCTATCCTCCAACTGCGTTCATTGTGTGATGGGACCTGGATCTTATAATAGCTTCATTTGTCTTTATTTAGCATTGCGCTGTTTGTTATATGCACTGGTATTCTTGGGAGGAAACCTGTTCCGTGTTATACGGCGTGGTCCCTTGATTTACCTAACTTTGAAATAAAGATTAATAACTGTTTTAGTTCTCACACAAGTCACATGACTGACCTGGAGTTTATTGTTTTAACCTAAACTCTTGGTGCCCTTATTTTCTGCACGGGCAGCTAGTAGTTTTGGTTTTGCAGATTTATATTCACAGGACTCTGGTTTACAGCTGGGATGATATTCGGGAAGCTTTGTATCCGTGTATCTCTTTCAGTTGTACTTAGTATAATTTTTACGCTGCAGTAATGCATTTGAATCTCTGATATTTGTCAAATGTATATTATTTGCTCATACTCTGTATATTCTTTAACTCTGATAAATTGTTGTAATAAGCAATGAAATGTTCTTCTGTTTGTGTTCTGATCTGTCGTGTTCTCAATTCAATCCGCGCTTTCCTTCATGGGGAATTAGGGTCGTCTCATAAGCTTTGTAAACCTATATGACGGTTTCAATAGGATTTTGTTAAGTCAAATAAGTAGGGATAAATTAAGACTTAAAGGGGATTTGGTAAAGTGATTATAAGGAAGTTACCAAGGTGAGAAATTGATGTAAAACCATATGGGAATTAAATGGGTTTGGTGAAGGTTTACCAAATCGAGGAAATGGGATTAGCATGTCAAGCGGATTTCAAATAAAATCAAATGATTTATGAATCCCAACTAAAAGGAAATGATGTATCAGATATGAGAATTACAAGCTTGTATCTGTCTTGAGATAAGAACGTTGTCGATCAAGGTCTGAGAGGTAATTAGAATACCCCAACTTAAACGGCTTTGTTATTATTGAGAGATGATATTTGTTTGTAATGGATAGAGAGGTGATCATCGAGATGTTCGTGATAAATGGAATTTATCATTTATTGAAAACAAACCTTTAAAAAATGGATTAGCATCGAAAGGATTTGAATCTAATTCAAATCATATAAACAAGTAGGAAAAGGAGTTTACCCAAAACAATGATTTTAAAAACTAGAATTCACCTAGGAACGAGATTAATTGAAGTGGTTTAATCGTAATAAGAAAGAGACTTTGGTAATTAAATATTTGTCGTTGATTAAATGGAAATATAACGATATGCCTAATGGTAAAGGAAAAGGGAAAGTGGAATTATAAAACTATAGCAATGATTTCAAATCAAAGATGAATTGAAAATGGGTTTTGAGATAATTGTACGATGTTCCACTACAAAGGGAAATAAAAGATAATTTATAAAATATGGCAATATTTCCAAACAAAGGAAATCAAAAGAGAACTTGGTAAAGGAGCGTTAAGTAATGTTTTTAAGTAATGATGCCATAAGATTTTTGATAAGATAAGAGCTATGAAATCGATTATAAGTAATCGATGAAATGGTTTAGTGAAATATCTCATATAAAGGACCTGAGCTGCCAATTCACTGAGATACGCTGTTCTAATTTGATAGTTAAATAACCGACTATCAAAGTATGGCCTTTTATCGACTGTTGGTACGAAAAGGCCGGGATCGAATTTATATTCGAAAACGATTCCGACCAGCAAATACGTAACGTTGAGAAATCAGAAGATGGTCGAGATGGAGCATTGAAGACCGTTGATCTTCATGAGCGGAAGAACTACTCGTTGGATTTATAAGGGTCGCTCCCGAAGATATTCTAACTTGTGATTCTGTAATGATTGAAATCTTTGGATTGCAATGACTTCTCGCTACTGATGTATAGGGTGATACCTTGGATACGGTAGGTTACTGCCTTCAGTTCATCCTGTTCCTGGATGACATGTATGGATGAATGTCTGACAAAGTATTTCCAGAAAGGTCACGTACATTGATTTCTTTAACCGTACCAAGAGTGGAAGCAGAGAAGGAAACTTCTTTAGCTAACACGTACTGTATTGTTGTAGACATCAATTAGTGATTTTGATGGATCTGACAATGTGGCATTCGAAGTGAATCTGATGTGATTAT
>JASFAX010000181.1:0-86695 GCA_030737875.1 Allium sativum | reverse complement strand
GTATAGAAATTTAAAACCCTGGGGAGATTTGAAATTGTTTTCCAAGCATTCTGAAAGGTATTTTGAAATGGAAGTGTTTACAAGTGAGTTTGGAAAGTAATATAGTATTGAACTCACTTCGATGGCTGGAAAAATAAATTCCCTTGATGAATCGCGACATTATCGGTGTTCATTTTTGAGTTTCTAAGTGACGGATTACTACCAACGATTTTGGTTTGAATTGTTTTCAAATTCTATTGTTATTGATACAGGTATATGATTTCAAACTGATTTAAATGGAACCCAGGAATTTGAATTTTGGAAATTTAAAATTCAACTTATGAGTTAAATATATTGAAATGGTAAAAGTGAATAAATTTGAATTTAACTTAAAAACAAGGTTAAATAAAACTAAAATGGAACTGAAGCCAGTAAAGTGGAAATCGAATTGGAATTTGGCTTGGAGGTAAGAAATGGTTGGATTTGAGGATAAGTTGGTTGGAGATCAAATGGAAATGCATCTGTATATGCTGACAGGGTAGCAAATGGAACATAAAAGTGATAAATGGCCGACCAAAAAGGTACATGTTTATATTATATTTGAGTATGAGATTTCCTTTTGGCAAGCCACTTGGCTGTTTGAATTTATTTTCGATTGGAGAAGGCCAGAGAAGCAAGTTGTGGTAGTACTAAATGAGCCGTGCAGAGGAGATGCTGGCGAAATTTTCCGGTAGATTAAGGTGTTAGGAAATTTTCAGAATTTCTGAAAATATTTGTTAATAAGAAGAAATTAATATTTTAATTAGAATTAATCAGTTCAGTTGAAACTAAAATTATGAAGTAAACCAAATTTTTTTTTTAACCTGTTTATAACAGAGATTGTAGCATTTTTTCTACCTTAGCAATTTCGAGGACGAAATTATTTTAAAGGGGAAGGAATGTAACGTCCCGCATTTTTATCGGTTTGTATTTGAATATTTAAATCATTTTAAATATTGAATTCGTAATATAAGTGGATTTATATATTTAAAAATGAAGTCGAACGTATAAAAGTATATATTAAATATAATCGAGCCCGTAATATCGCGGCAGTTCGTAATTTAACGTTCTGAACTTCAACTGAGTGTACAGGACTCGTTATAAACCGGATTTCTTCGAAACAAGAAACGTTGGAATCTGTTGAACTGTATCTTTCTAACAAAAGTGAAAAATCAAGATTTCACGTTATAGATTGTTAATTATATCCAAATCAAATTTTCAAATAGTCGCTATAGAATCGTTCATCGACCGTAACGGTTTATTGATATAACTGCATACTGGATTCGAATTTAGACAAGATTCTTTTGAGACGTAGTTATAATTTAATTTTTAGAATTTTACTGTAATTTTTAATTAATTAAATATGCAACTTTTTATTTGGAGTATTTTGCACCCTATATCAACATTTCGGGGTTTCACAGAACAAGTTAACACACTGATATTATTATATTTTTGGGATCATGACCCCTCGTTGAGAACGAATATACTCTTACTTCTGTCCGTACATGAACAGAATTTATAACTCAAAAAAAATAAAATTTTGATTTACATATCCAACCTTTACCATTTCAACACGCCATATATAGATACGTATATGTTTGAAACAATTAGTACATCACCCTATATTTTTAGCCATCTAATCACTGAATCTCATCTGTCCTCATACTAGGGGAAAAATTGGCTAACCTATGCTAATCTAAAAAGCAACAGTAATCCAAAAGGAATAGAAAGGGAAGGTGCGGCTTAACTTATGTTTGAAAACAAGCATGCCTACCTATATCAAATTAAATGAGAGCACAACGCGGACCATGCTGCTAATTAATCAAAACACTAAAACAAGGTACAAAGAAAGGATAGAGTTGGTTACAAATGACGACAACAAACAAAATGAATACTATACAAAAACTAAAATAGAACCCAACTCCATCCTATTGATGTAACGACCCGTGTTTTTGCCCATCAAATATTTAATTTAATTTATTTATTTTAAATATTATATTGGGAATATTGATGGAATTTAATATTGAATTCGTTATTTAAACGAAGTTCGAACGTTATATATTTATATAATTATAAATCGAGCTTGAAAATGTCGTGCAGTTCGTAAATCGGAGTTTTGAACTTCAACTGAGAATACAGGATCCAATATAAGTCGGATTTCTGTGTAACAAGAATGGTTGGGACCGTATTGACGATAATTTTCATATGAAAGAGAAAAATCCAGATTTCGTGTTATAATTTGATAATTATGGCCAAATCAAATTTTGAAATAATCGCTATGGAAAATCGTTATATAAATATACGCGTTAAAATAGTCGTTTTGCAAACGGACTCAGATTTCGACGAAATTAGTTTCATTAGAACCGTAATGTTAAATTATTGTACGGTGTTGAGTTGTGTGGAAAACCGATGTCGTATGTGACCACGGTAGCCACAAACGCCCGTTCAATTTCTATAACGCGTATTAATATATATAAAGGGACATTCGAGTGTAACGAGAGCAGACGATCGAATTAGACCACGAAACCGGTTCCGTTGAATTCGTATCGTCGATTAGAGTCAGGATAGGTATATAGTTTGTTATTTTTAAAGATCGAGAAATTTGGCGTTAAAAATGGTAGGGCGGTTCGGGGTAAAAACAGCTTACCGAGGCAACAGTCTCAGAATGCGACGAAATTAGTGCCGTTGGGTTCGTATCGAAAAGTTATTGCAAGATATCAAGGTTTCAAGTTGATTCGATTTAGCTGGTGGTCGTGGTAAATTAAAAAGCGTGTTTATTTCTGGTTTTATAAGGAATTTTTTTTCAAACGATGTCGGAATTTAGCGAAACTAGTCCCATTGGGTCCGGAACATCATTTTACATTAAGAATAGCTTTTTTTATCAGTAAACGAAAGTCGTTTGTAGGGGTTTTATCACGTTACTTTAGGACGAAGTTTCGTAAAAATTAAAATAATATATTTATCCCACTATAAATATCAACACAGGTCAAAACCCTATTTTCAGTCTTCTCGTGGTCAACCCGAACCATATTTGCGCCTCCACTCATACGTTCCAACGACAGAAAATCACTCATACTTTTTCTCCAATCTCCGACCATCCAACACGTTAAATCGAACCCTATAACTAAAAGAAGGACTGAGCTCAGCGAGCTCGATGAAGTGGACGGCTACAATCGATTTTAAGGGACTATGATGGACGGAAAGACAGCTCGAGTTGTCGGCAGTTTTGGCCTTTACTGACGATGGGAGCGGTTGACTGGGAAGCGTCTCTTGGAGCGTGGACAAGTATAGGGGGCCGCGGTGACCAGCTTTTGCTTTTGAGCATGGGTCTGAGCGAAACGCGAAGGGCTTGGGACCTGGGAGGATCTGTTCGCCGAAGGGTATAACTGATATCCAAGAAAATATGAGGTAGGTGAAAACTGGAAAGGGGTATCGGCTTTGAAGGGATCAGGAATGAAGTGGGGCAGTCTGATTTTAGTATCAGTTCGAAACTGAAGTCCGAACATGAAGAGACTTTGGACAAACGAAAACAAAAGTAAAGCAAATTGGACATGTAAAGCATGATGGCAACAATGTTTGAATGAATTGGTGTATGACCGTTTGGGGGTGGAGAGCACGGTGCTTGGGGGAAAGTTTATCACGAACAAACGTTTTAACAGGAAGTAAGGTAAACAGAAGCACACTCGTTGGTTTTTGAAAATTGACAATGCAAAACGATAGTTGATGTTTTGGGAAGGAGCAAAAGTGTATAACGGTGAAGGAGGTGTCTGAAGCATGAAAACAAAGGAAGACAGAACTGAATATGAAGAGAATGGGATCACAAACCAGAAGAGAAAAACCATCCGTAATCAATTTTTTTTTAAAGTATTATCTTATTTGGGAACTAAACTTTGATCAATAATAGTATTGTTAACTAGAAATGGAAATTTGAGTTGCAGGCGTGGTTTGAGGTATCCAAAGTGGAAGCGAGCGGATCATGTGAAGGAGGAACACATGTCTGGACCGAACTATTTTCACATGAAGGAAAATGAATGACTGGGCAGAATGAGAGACATTGAAATCGTATTCATGCGCCGTACATTTTGGGACTGACTTGGAAGGAGACAAAAATAGCTGGAATTACAGTTAAATTAAACGCTGTTTAATTTAATTATAACCGAACCGTTCAATAGCTAATCAACTCAAGGTGAGTTAAACTCACTCAGTTTTCCCATTTATATTTTATATAAATTGGGTTTTTTTTATTTTTGTGCTCTGCTTGCTGATGGTTGCCTATTTGCTAGTTATACAGTTGTTTGTTGATTTAGCTGATGAAATTAAACGGTGTTTAATTTCAGTGAAATACCAAATCGTTATTTTAACGATTGGTTCCAATAAAGGTAGCTCACCTTATTGGTCACGTTTATTTATAAACGTGTTTTAAATTGTTGAACTGTTTGCGGTTGATGTTGAATGGTTGCTATTTAGTGTTATTAGTTAAACAAAACTGAATAGCCTGATTTGTGATAACCGTTTTGAATACAGGGAAGAACAGGTTGGAGGGACCCAACCGGATCCCTCAAATGTATTATTTATTTCCATATTATCATATATGAACTGATCTGTTTGTGTGATTGATTTGATGGTTGATTATTAATTGAATATTCAACATCTGTTTGGTTTGAACCAATAGGTGATATTGGTTAAGTGTTTGGCAGAGTATGGCCTTTAAAATCAATCGGGTTATAGACAGTGATTCACCGTCAGGTGAATCGATAGAGTTGAGGTTATAAAATTTACTTTATAACTGGAGTTAGATTTTGGAAAAAAAAATGTATTATTGTGAACAAAAGTATTAAAGAGAATTAAATAAATATTTTATTTATTTAAGATTGATTTGTTAGTAATTTATTTTATAAAGTAAATTCTGATGTTAATCAGATTTACAAAGAATGAGAATAGAGAATGAATCGAATGGTTAAACTTTGATAATTGTTTTGAAAAGAAAACAATTAATGGAAATAATTTAAATTAATTATATTTTTAATTAATTTAAAGTGAAGGTTAATTGGGATTAGTTTACGAGATAATCGAATTTTGGCTTGACAAAATTGACCATTTAAACTGGAATCGAATATCAAATTAGTTTGTTTTGAAATTGCGAAATGAAATAGTTGAAGAATATTGTTTTAACTTTAAACAAGATCTTTAAAAAAGATTTCCTATTTATTTTAGTAAATAAAGAAATTAACTACTGAAGTAGTTAATGAGTAAGAAAATTATTGTTTTAATAAGAATTTAGAAGACTACTTTTGAAAAGAAATCGAAGAGAAGTGTAATCCAAATTGGATTGTGAAAGGAATCTATGAGCGGGTTTTATATTTAAAGCTAAAATGTTTATAATGATGTAAAAAGAGGATTTCAAGCGAAGATGATAACTTAAATTTAAGTGTTGTTTAATTATGTGAATTAAGGTAAAGGGTTTATATAAACCAGGGTCGTGTAAATGAGGTTTACGTGTTAAGGCGTTGATTTTATTTAACGTTACTTGAAAACAAGATCAAGTAAAAAGGAGAATTTTAAATGATATTTCAAAATGGGAAAATGGTCGAATAATTTTGAAAGGAGATTGGAAACAAGCGAATCTGGGTAAAGAACCGAGTTATAGGGTTGTATAACCAAATCCAATAGTTAAATGGAATTTGTTTGAGACTAGAATGAAATATTGATTTTGATTACAACTTATGTTTATCGGAGGATAAGAACGTTGTTGATCAAGGTCTGAGAGGTAATTAAAATACCCCAACTTGAACAACATCGGGATTATCTGAAGATAGTATTAGTTGGTAATCGTAAGAGACGTTAGTGGATATGTTTTGAAAATCTAAACAGCGATTTTAGCGCTGTGGTTATAATATATGTTTTGTAAATCTAATATAGCGATTGTAGCGCTTTTGCTATAGTAAATGGGTTGTAAACCTAAACAGCGATTATAGCGCTGTTGTTTGTAAATCTAAATAGTAATTATAACGCTATTGTTATAACATATGTGCTATAAATTCTTTGTTAAAACTAATGGATTTCCAAATTTAAAAGATGATTGGAAGGAAGATTTAAGTGGGAAGTTGAATATAGTTAATCGAGCTAGATTTAGTCAAACATAGTTTTTTTCAAGATGAGTGCCATCTCGTACGACTGCTAGCGTAATTCGCAGGGCTGCAGATAGCCTACGGCGGTCGGATGTTTCCTGAGGGAATCAGGCGTAACCATTGTGATCGCTGCGATCTAGAGTCAAGCGAATGGAGTGAAGTCGAATATTAGTTAATCGATTAGAGTTAAATCAAATTGGAGTTATTCAATTATCGTATTTTCAAAGATTGAAATTAGAAGTTTTTTTTTTTAAAGTAAATCAGTTTTGTTAAAGGCCAAGTGATGCTGAATACTGGACCAGTGAACTCATTGGAGTGTCATGATTGAAACACTGATTATTTTGATAGTTAAAACACCGACTATCAAATCTGGCCAATACGATTGTTGGTACGGAAAGACCGGGATCGAATGTATATTCGAAAACCATTCCGACCAACAAATACGTGAAGATATCAGAAGATGATCGAGATGGTGCTGTGAAGACCGTGGATTTTCACAAACGGAAGAACCACTAATATTCTCCGCCTGGCAAGCCGAGATAAGCTGTGATTCTGTCGTAGTTGGAATCTACGGGTTGCAAGGACTTCTCGCTACTGATCCATGGGGTGATTCCTATATTGGATGCAGTAGGAGAGTACCTTCGGTTCATCCTGTTCCTGGATGACCTGTATGGACGGATGTCTGACAGAGTATTTCCAAAGGATCACGTACGTTGATTTCTTCAAACGTGCTATAGTTGTTGGCGGGAAAATTGCCGTTCTCTTAGCTTCCAGCTAGAGTATTTTTGTGGACGTCAATTAGTGATATCTGATGGATTTGACGATGTGGCATTCAAAGTGAATGACGACCAGATGTTCAAGAGTTAATTCTGGCCTCAAGCCTCATCAACTGGGAAATGACAAAAATCGGGCAGGCAGCATGGCTATGTGGGTCGCTCCCATTAGGGTGTATAATCACCTATCTAGAGAAATTCCTATTTGTTTCTTAAATCTGTATTCGATGCTGTCCCTTGCCGGGAGACGGTTGCTGATCCCAACCGTCGGTGATATACATTCGATACACTCAAGCGAAATGAGTGGTCGGTCATGTGAGGGCCGGGTTGCAAGACGTTCTTGTTGAACCCAGTGTATT
Organism: Allium sativum; assembly: GCA_030737875.1. Classification (NCBI taxonomy): domain Eukaryota; kingdom Viridiplantae; phylum Streptophyta; class Magnoliopsida; order Asparagales; family Amaryllidaceae; genus Allium; species Allium sativum. The sequence continues at coordinate 79,417 of JASFAX010000181.1, read as the reverse complement.
CGTCTCTAGAGATACACTATCGGCAGGTGGTCCCATACCTTGTCAAGGTCAGAATCCAATTTCCAATAAGCGCCCGCGGTTTTTGATTGTATACTATATATGTGGAGCGTGAGATGCAAGCGTTCCACTAGATTTCTATTTACTTGTGTTTAGACATTATTATAATATCAGACAAGATATTGTTTTCAAAGATGGTTTGGGTTATCGTAAGGTAAAAACCGTCCGTATTTATGTGTGGATTTGGTCTTACGATTATCCTTTTTCTTTGAAAAGATTTTTGAACTTTAAAATCATGATTGGATGGTTCACCCTTATTACTGTGCGAGTTTATCTCACTCTGGTTCACCAGACTGACCCGGTGTTTTGCAAATGCTCGGGTTAGGCCGGGTTGTACAGGTTCAGGTTATCGACTGCTATGAAGAGACGAGCTGGAAGAGTCCAGACGTATGATATTACTACTATTCCGCTGTGTGTGTGTATATGGGAACAGGCTATTATAACTGTCCCATGGTATGATGTACTCTGATACTGTAAGTATTTTAAAGCTTCCAATTAAAATTATTTCTGTATTATATATTTTGTTCCGCTGCGATGTGAGACTCTGTGTTGTGTTGTTTCTTCTTCTTCTTCTATTCAAATATTTCTTTCTTTCTTATCTCACCCTCTAACTTTTTTCTATTAATGATCTGGAATGTTCGATGTCTGAATGGTCAACACGGTAGTTTGATGTTGATTTTCGGAGTCGAAAACCCTAGTTCGTTAAAGTGGTATCAGAGCTGAAGGTTAAGTGATTACCTTGGCTCTGTGGTGTGACTCAGTAGAGATAGGGTTAGAAATACCCTAGATGGAGTTTGAGTGTATATATATGAGTGAACGTATTTGTAGATTTTATAAAGAAAAAAAAATTTGTTATATTATGGAGATTTATTGGTTGAGTTGTTTATGAGTTCTGATCGATCAGTTTGATCCACTGTATCGATAGGGGTTTATAAACACTCAAATACGATAAACCGATACGATATGTTTTAAAGGAGGGTAAATGAAATAATTTTACCCAAATTATATTTTAATATAAAAGAATGATATATATTTGAAGTATTATAGTATATTGGATGTGTTGGTTGATTATAATTGAAATGGTTATATAAATAACTAATTAGAATTCGTATAATATGGAATCAGATGAATTAAATCTGAAATTAAAATCAGGATTGGAATTAAAATTACTAAAAATGGGAAAGGTGTTCGCAAATGAACTTGAGTTAAATATAAGGAAATTTTAAGATCCTGGGAGATTTTAAATTTTTTACAAGCATCGTGAATTTTATTTTGAAATAGATTTCAAAATGAAAGTGTTTAAAATTGGAGTTTTGAAATGGTATAGTATTGAACTCACTTCGATAGCTGGGGAATAACTCTGAGGATGCTGGCCACATCATCAGTGTTGATTTTCGAGTTCTAAGTGACGGATTACTACCAAAATCTTGGTTTGAATTTATTTGAGAAAAACAAGTTGTTTTGAATCCTGAAAAGGAATATTTGATTTTTGAAAGAGCTAAACTATTTAAAAAACTCCCAGGAAATTGTTTGAACAAAAACAAAATTAAATAGAAATTTGGAAAAGCGAATATGAATTGAATTGAAACCAATTAACTGGAAATTTAATTGAGATATAATATATCGAGTGGAATCAGATTTTGAATTGGGAGACAGAGATCTGAAATGGTGTTGGACGGATAAGTTAAGAGATGAAATTGATAATGGATGAGGATTGAGTTAAGAATGGAATTTGGCTTGGACGCGTGAAGTATTTGGTTTGAGGGTAAAATTGGAATTTTGGTTGGAAATGGCTGTGTATATGCTGATAGGGCAGTAGATGGAAAGGATATAATGATTTGCCCGACAAAAAGGTACACGTTTATTTTATATGGGTTTGGAGATTTATGAGCCTATTTGGCAAGCCGCTTGGCAGTTTTATTTTCTTTTGGATTTGAGAAGGCCTAGAAAGGCAAGTTGGAGTTGTACCGATTGAGCCGTACAAAGGAAGTGCTGGCGAAATTTTTCGGAAATATAATGTGTTAGAAAATTTTCAATATTTTTGAAAATATTTATTTACAATATTGAATTGATTTTGATTTAAACAAAATTGGATTTGAAAGTTAGTGAGTTTATAACGTTCTTTCTTACCTTAGCAATTTCGAGGACGAAATTATTTTAAGGGGGGAAGAATGTAACGACCCGTGTTTTTGCCCGTCAAATATTTAATTTAATTTATTTATTTTAAATATTATATTGGGAATATTGATGGAATTTAATATTGAATTCGTTATTTAAACGAAGTTCGAACGTTATATATTTATATAATTATAAATCGAGCTTGAAAATGTCGTGCAGTTCGTAAATCGGAGTTTTGAACTTCAACTGAGAATACAGGATCCAATATAAGTCGGATTTCTGTGTAACAAGAATGGTTGGGACCGTATTGACGATAATTTTCATATGAAAGAGAAAAATCCAGATTTCGTGTTATAATTTGATAATTATGGCCAAATCAAATTTTGAAATAATCGCTATGGAAAATCGTTATATAAATATACGCGTTAAAATAGTCGTTTTGCAAACGGACTCAGATTTCGACGAAATTAGTTTCATTAGAACCGTAATGTTAAATTATTGTACGGTGTTGAGTTGTGTGGAAAACCGATGTCGTATGTGACCACGGTAGCCACAAACGCCCGTTCAATTTCTATAACGCGTATTAATATATATAAAGGGACATTCGAGTGTAACGAGAGCAGACGATCGAATTAGACCACGAAACCGGTTCCGTTGAATTCGTATCGTCGATTAGAGTCAGGATAGGTATATAGTTTGTTATTTTTAAAGATCGAGAAATTTGGCGTTAAAAATGGTAGGGCGGTTCGGGGTAAAAACAGCTTACCGAGGCAACAGTCTCAGAATGCGACGAAATTAGTGCCGTTGGGTTCGTATCGAAAAGTTATTGCAAGATATCAAGGTTTCAAGTTGATTCGATTTAGCTGGTGGTCGTGGTAAATTAAAAAGCGTGTTTATTTCTGGTTTTATAAGGAATTTTTTTTCAAACGATGTCGGAATTTAGCGAAACTAGTCCCATTGGGTCCGGAACATCAATTTACATTAAGAATAGCTTTTTTTATCAGTAAACGAAAGTCGTTTGTAGGGGTTTTATCACGTTACTTTAGGACGAAGTTTCGTAAAAATTAAAATAATATATTTATCCCACTATAAATATCAACACAGGTCAAAACCCTATTTTCAGTCTTCTCGTGGTCAACCCGAACCATATTTGCGCCTCCACTCATACGTTCCAACGACAGAAAATCACTCATACTTTTTCTCCAATCTCCGACCATCCAACACGTTAAATCGAACCCTATAACTAAAAGAAGGACTGAGCTCAGCGAGCTCGATGAAGTGGACGGCTACAATCGATTTTAAGGGACTATGATGGACGGAAAGACAGCTCGAGTTGTCGGCAGTTTTGGCCTTTACTGACGATGGGAGCGGTTGACTGGGAAGCGTCTCTTGGAGCGTGGACAAGTATAGGGGGCCGCGGTGACCAGCTTTTGCTTTTGAGCATGGGTCTGAGCGAAACGCGAAGGGCTTGGGACCTGGGAGGATCTGTTCGCCGAAGGGTATAACTGATATCCAAGAAAATATGAGGTAGGTGAAAACTGGAAAGGGGTATCGGCTTTGAAGGGATCAGGAATGAAGTGGGGCAGTCTGATTTTAGTATCAGTTCGAAACTGAAGTCCGAACATGAAGAGACTTTGGACAAACGAAAACAAAAGTAAAGCAAATTGGACATGTAAAGCATGATGGCAACAATGTTTGAATGAATTGGTGTATGACCGTTTGGGGGTGGAGAGCACGGTGCTTGGGGGAAAGTTTATCACGAACAAACGTTTTAACAGGAAGTAAGGTAAACAGAAGCACACTCGTTGGTTTTTGAAAATTGACAATGCAAAACGATAGTTGATGTTTTGGGAAGGAGCAAAAGTGTATAACGGTGAAGGAGGTGTCTGAAGCATGAAAACAAAGGAAGACAGAACTGAATATGAAGAGAATGGGATCACAAACCAGAAGAGAAAAACCATCCGTAATCAATTTTTTTTAAAGTATTATCTTATTTGGGAACTAAACTTTGATCAATAATAGTATTGTTAACTAGAAATGGAAATTTGAGTTGCAGGCGTGGTTTGAGGTATCCAAAGTGGAAGCGAGCGGATCATGTGAAGGAGGAACACATGTCTGGACCGAACTATTTTCACATGAAGGAAAATGAATGACTGGGCAGAATGAGAGACATTGAAATCGCATTCATGCGCCGTACATTTTGGGACTGACTTGGAAGGAGACAAAAATAGCTGGAATTACAGTTAAATTAAACGCTGTTTAATTTAATTATAACCGAACCGTTCAATAGCTAATCAACTCAAGGTGAGTTAAACTCACTCAGTTTTCCCATTTATATTTTATATAAATTGGGTTTTTTTTATTTTTGTGCTCTGCTTGCTGATGGTTGCCTATTTGCTAGTTATACAGTTGTTTGTTGATTTAGCTGATGAAATTAAACGGTGTTTAATTTCAGTGAAATACCAAATCGTTATTTTAACGATTGGTTCCAATAAAGGTAGCTCACCTTATTGGTCACGTTTATTTATAAACGTGTTTTAAATTGTTGAACTGTTTGCGGTTGATGTTGAATGGTTGCTATTTAGTGTTATTAGTTAAACAAAACTGAATAGCCTGATTTGTGATAACCGTTTTGAATACAGGGAAGAACAGGTTGGAGGGACCCAACCGGATCCCTCAAATGTATTATTTATTTCCATATTATCATATATGAACTGATCTGTTTGTGTGATTGATTTGATGGTTGATTATTAATTGAATATTCAACATCTGTTTGGTTTGAACCAATAGGTGATATTGGTTAAGTGTTTGGCAGAGTATGGCCTTTAAAATCAATCGGGTTATAGACAGTGATTCACCGTCAGGTGAATCGATAGAGTTGAGGTTATAAAATTTACTTTATAACTGGAGTTAGATTTTGGAAAAAAAAATGTATTATTGTGAACAAAAGTATTAAAGAGAATTAAATAAATATTTTATTTATTTAAGATTTGATTTGTTAGTAATTTATTTTATAAAGTAAATTCTGATGTTAATCAGATTTACAAAGAATGAGAATAGAGAATGAATCGAATGGTTAAACTTTGATAATTGTTTTGAAAAGAAAACAATTAATGGAAATAATTTAAATTAATTATATTTTTAATTAATTTAAAGTGAAGGTTAATTGGGATTAGTTTACGAGATAATCGAATTTTGGCTTGACAAAATTGACCATTTAAACTGGAATCGAATATCAAATTAGTTTGTTTTGAAATTGCGAAATGAAATAGTTGAAGAATATTGTTTTAACTTTAAACAAGATCTTTAAAAAAGATTTCCTATTTATTTTAGTAAATAAAGAAATTAACTACTGAAGTAGTTAATGAGTAAGAAAATTATTGTTTTAATAAGAATTTAGAAGACTACTTTTGAAAAGAAATCGAAGAGAAGTGTAATCCAAATTGGATTGTGAAAGGAATCTATGAGCGGGTTTTATATTTAAAGCTAAAATGTTTATAATGATGTAAAAAGAGGATTTCAAGCGAAGATGATAACTTAAATTTAAGTGTTGTTTAATTATGTGAATTAAGGTAAAGGGTTTATATAAACCAGGGTCGTGTAAATGAGGTTTACGTGTTAAGGCGTTGATTTTATTTAACGTTACTTGAAAACAAGATCAAGTAAAAAGGAGAATTTTAAATGATATTTCAAAATGGGAAAATGGTCGAATAATTTTGAAAGGAGATTGGAAACAAGCGAATCTGGGTAAAGAACCGAGTTATAGGGTTGTATAACCAAATCCAATAGTTAAATGGAATTTGTTTGAGACTAGAATGAAATATTGATTTTGATTACAACTTATGTTTATCGGAGGATAAGAACGTTGTTGATCAAGGTCTGAGAGGTAATTAAAATACCCCAACTTGAACAACATCGGGATTATCTGAAGATAGTATTAGTTGGTAATCGTAAGAGACGTTAGTGGATATGTTTTGAAAATCTAAACAGCGATTTTAGCGCTGTGGTTATAATATATGTTTTGTAAATCTAATATAGCGATTGTAGCGCTTTTGCTATAGTAAATGGGTTGTAAACCTAAACAGCGATTATAGCGCTGTTGTTTGTAAATCTAAATAGTAATTATAACGCTATTGTTATAACATATGTGCTATAAATTCTTTGTTAAAACTAATGGATTTCCAAATTTAAAAGATGATTGGAAGGAAGATTTAAGTGGGAAGTTGAATATAGTTAATCGAGCTAGATTTAGTCAAACATAGTTGTTTTCAAGATGAGTGCCATCTCGTACGACTGCTAGCGTAATTCGCAGGGCTGCAGATAGCCTACGGCGGTCGGATGTTTCCTGAGGGAATCAGGCGTAACCATTGTGATCGCTGCGATCTAGAGTCAAGCGAATGGAGTGAAGTCGAATATTAGTTAATCGATTAGAGTTAAATCAAATTGGAGTTATTCAATTATCGTATTTTCAAAGATTGAAATTAGAAGTTTTTTTTTAAAGTAAATCAGTTTTGTTAAAGGCCAAGTGATGCTGAATACTGGACCAGTGAACTCATTGGAGTGTCATGATTGAAACACTGATTATTTTGATAGTTAAAACACCGACTATCAAATCTGGCCAATACGATTGTTGGTACGGAAAGACCGGGATCGAATGTATATTCGAAAACCATTCCGACCAACAAATACGTGAAGATATCAGAAGATGATCGAGATGGTGCTGTGAAGACCGTGGATTTTCACAAACGGAAGAACCACTAATATTCTCTGCCTGGCAAGCCGAGATAAGCTGTGATTCTGTCGTAGTTGGAATCTACGGGTTGCAAGGACTTCTCGCTACTGATCCATGGGGTGATTCCTATATTGGATGCAGTAGGAGAGTACCTTCGGTTCATCCTGTTCCTGGATGACCTGTATGGACGGATGTCTGATAGAGTATTTCCAAAGGATCACGTACGTTGATTTCTTCAAACGTGCTATAGTTGTTGGCGGGAAAATTGCCGTTCTCTTAGCTTCCAGCTAGAGTATTTTTGTGGACGTCAATTAGTGATATCTGATGGATTTGACGATGTGGCATTCAAAGTGAATGACGACCAGATGTTCAAGAGTTAATTCTGGCCTCAAGCCTCATCAACTGGGAAATGACAAAAATCGGGCAGGCAGCATGGCTATGTGGGTCGCTCCCATTAGGGTGTATAATCACCTATCTAGAGAAATTCCTATTTGTTTCTTAAATCTGTATTCGATGCTGTCCCTTGTCGGGAGACGGTTGCTGATCCCAACCGTCGGTGATATACATTCGATACACTCAAGCGAAATGAGTGGTCGGTCATGTGAGGGCCGGGTTGCAAGACGTTCTTGTTGAACCCAGTGTATTCGTCTCTAGAGATACACTATCGGCAGGTGGTCCCATACCTTGTCAAGGTCAGAATCCAATTTCCAATAAGCGCCCGCGGTTTTTGATTGTATACTATATATGTGGAGCGTGAGATGCAAGCGTTCCACTAGATTTCTATTTACTTGTGTTTAGACATTATTATAATATCAGACAAGATATTGTTTTCAAAGATGGTTTGGGTTATCGTAAGGTAAAAACCGTCCGTATTTATGTGTGGATTTGGTCTTACGATTATCCTTTTTCTTTGAAAAGATTTTTGAACTTTAAAATCATGATTGGATGGTTCACCCTTATTACTGTGCGAGTTTATCTCACTCTGGTTCACCAGACTGACCCGGTGTTTTGCAAATGCTCGGGTTAGGCCGGGTTGTACAGGTTCAGGTTATCGACTGCTATGAAGAGACGAGCTGGAAGAGTCCAGACGTATGATATTACTACTATTCCGCTGTGTGTGTGTATATGGGAACAGGCTATTATAACTGTCCCATGGTATGATGTACTCTGATACTGTAAGTATTTTAAAGCTTCCAATTAAAATTATTTCTGTATTATATATTTTGTTCCGCTGCGATGTGAGACTCTGTGTTGTGTTGTTTCTTCTTCTTCTTCTATTCAAATATTTCTTTCTTATCTCACCCTCTAACTTTTTTCTATTAATGATCTGGAATGTTCGATGTCTGAATGGTCAACACGGTAGTTTGATGTTGATTTTCGGAGTCGAAAACCCTAGTTCGTTAAAATTGAACATTGCAACATAACAAGCAAAACACCAGAAAATACAAGCACTCAGTATATAGTTATGTACCCAAATCTTTCTTCTCATCATGCTCCTATAACTTAACGCTTAAGGCACATCTACATACCTACCTAAGAAGTCATGTTTATAGCCTGTAGCATCAACGTCCAAATCATAATAAAAGAAATGCAAACCTATTTCCTACCCTAGAATACTATACTGCAAACACCAGACCTACCTATCAAAACTTGGCGACAAAGGTATTACAAACCATACGCCCATCAGCATGTTACCCTACCCTATATCCTACCACTTGCTACTCCGTGGCCACCAAGGTTCTTACTATCTATAAATACTGGTCTTTTCTTTCTTTCTAGACACAACAAAAAAAACATAAGGAAAACCAAATACAAAATCGTATAAAGTAAAACATAAAAATGAAAATAGCATGTTTTAAGATGCGTTGAAATCCCAAAAGCCCAAGGTTCATCCACAAATATTTTGTTCATCCACAAGGTTACAGTGCATGCATGTCCTCTGTAACTGCTGGGATGTCTAAAATCCATGATGGCACGAGAGTGCGTCGAGTTTCATATACTGGTAATGGGATGAAATAGTTTCGGTGTTGGCTATGAAAGGGAGTGAGATATTGGAGGTTTTCGCTACTCGATTGCAGTAAGGTCTAAAGTCGCGGTGGAGAGGAATGGGTCAAGCATGTTATGTACGTGGTGGAGTCGGAGGGCTTGAAGAGAAGTTCGCTACCGTTGTGAGGAGCTGGACGTATTCGGTGATGGTGAGAAACTAGTGGAAGAAGCCAAGTGTAGGACAAAGGAAATATAAAAGGGAGGAAGTCATTTGCGTCATTTTGTGATGAGGTGAAGAATCGATTGCTCTAACTTTGTATACTCAATGTATGGCGAAAAAGAAGTTTGGCTTTGGTAAGCCTAAAGTATTGGAGCATACTTGTACAAGTATACATGAATATGAGTATTGGCGGTCCCAAAGTGAAGAAGAATATTGGTAAAGGGATGCACGAGGGGGGATGGTTGCGTAACAACTGTATGGGATGATACTATTGAAGTAGGGATGATAGCAACACAAGAATAAGGGGTGATTCACATGGAAACATGCAACAACAGTTAAATGGGAAGTTGCCGATATAAGTTGAAGCTTCAGAGGGGGGGTCTTGCGTGAAGGACGGTGAAGAGGAGATGGATTGGTGAATTCAAGTGTCAGCTTACCAAAGAATAAATAAAATAAAAGAAAGTCGCTACCCTATAGCTGGTGAGGCGAGTAAGCATGGCAACATGTTTAGTGAGCTTGGAATCATGGGGGTGGTTTCAAATTTGAAAATAAACGGAAGTGTAAGGAAAAGTAAAAGGCAAGAAAAGTTGGACATGGTAATACTGGGGGTACTGAAGCGAGATGCTTGAAGGGAGGACATTTTGTAGTTGGCGAATGGTGCAAAACGAGAAGAGTAGGCGAGGACGTGAATCAGTAGAAAGTGCCGCATATAATCAACTGACGCAAAACATTATTTAATGGTTAACGCGTGAAGGTGAGTAAATTCACTAACTCTGCTTTATTTTAAAATATTATATTATAAAATAATGGTTGCATGCTGTGTGATGGTTGTTTAGGTAAATTACAATCAAATCGGTTTTTATATATATCGTCGTATATATACACATCATTGACACTGATTCCATCGGTTAGAGTATTCCATAGTGTGAAATTAGTGATATTTGTGGTGACTGACATCTATAGCCATAGGAAATCGGTTGGAAGAATCCAACCGGATTCCTTAGCAATTATATCGTTATTTTATTTCATATACTGCATTGTCTGATATAACTGAATTTATTTGATTGATTAGTGTGTGCTTAAAATATTTGAATAACGTTGGCCCTGGAATAATTTATGTCTAATATACCGTAGAATATATTTGGTAAACTTGAACGTGGGGTTTGGGAAAAAGGGAAATACATTTTTGAAATGAAAATTGAATTTCAATTGAAAAGGTATATGATGACTTGTCTTAAGCATATTAAAAAAGCAGTTGATTATAAACAATACTTAGCAATAAAGTGGAATACTTATTATTAATATAAAAATGAATTTAGAAATAGGAAATGGGAAAAATCATCTCAAAGAAAGATGATGAAATTATGTCGATGTCCAAACGAAAATAGGACCGAGTAAACCAAAAGAGCTTGTAAATAATTCAGAGTTTGACTAGATGGTAAATATTTGGTTTGAAACAATAAATTATAATCAAATAGTCAATCAACATTTGAGTGATAAACCTGAGAATAAGTAGTCTACTTGCAAATGGAATGTACAAAGTAGAATATGAGCCTGAATTTATAAACTCAATAGACGAGATTGTAACCTATGTGGTATTTAGTATTTAAATCAGAATCTATTTGATAATGAGTTCATATTTCTATAAATGGATGATATTCATGGTTTAAAAGAGATAATGGTTATAAAAGCAAGTGTCTTACAGGTATAATGGGAATAATGGAAATTAGAAATATCTTTTCCAATGTAAATAAGGAATATTTTCTAAAGAGCAGGAAATAATAAACGTAAAAGGAGATGGAAATGTCTCAGATGTTAATAACGTATATTTCTAGATTATAGGGAAATGGGAATTTATAATATTTGAAAATATTTTCCAAGGAGAGTGAAGAGTTAATATTTAATATAAATAGCCATAACAACGGAGATTTTCAAATAAGTATATGGTGTCATAAATCTATGATGTAAAATGAAACAAGAAAAATGGTTTGCTTGAGATTAGAAGTAATAAGGATTTTAGAGTTACAGGCTTATATCTATTCTAAGATAAGAACGTTGTTGATCAAGGTTGGAGAGGTAAATAAAATACCCCAACTTGAACGGCTTCACTATTATCGAGGAATGATATCAGTTTGTAACGAAAAGAGATGTCAAGATTAGTTATAAAGGGAAATATGGCAGCGTATTGCGATAATTATAAAGGGGATATAGCAGCGTATTGCATTAGTTATAAAGGGAAATATGGAAGCGTATTGCAATAATTATAAAGGGGATAGCAGCGTATTGCATTAGTTATAAAGGAAAATATGGTAGCGTATTGCAATAATTATAAAGGGGATAGAAGCGTATTGCATTAGTTATAAAGGGAGATATGACATCATATTGCAATAGTCATAAAAGGAAATATAGCAGAGTATCGCATTAGTTATAAAGGGATATAAAGAAGATGGGAAACTAGAAAATTAGTGTTAATAAAATGGGCCAGTGATTGTGTGACGCTTAGTTGTACATTTGAATGAATGTTGTTTTTACTTCAATAGTTAAATAACCGACTATCGAAGTGTTTTGACCATCGTTGTCAATACGGAGAGGCCGCTTGGATATATTATCCGAAAACCACTCTGTATCGGCCTAAGCGCTGCGAATTAGATTATGCTGAAGACAATTGAAGACGGAGTGAAATGCAAGGGTCGTTCTGTTCCAAAATTGTGCTTTTTGTTTGTCCAGTCCTAGGACAACTTGTATGGACGAGTGTCTGACAGAGTATACCTAACAAATCACGTATGATTGATCTCTTAAAGGTATTACGTCTGGTGGCGGAGGAATTCATTCCTCTTAGCTTTTATACCTGGGATATTTTCGGAAATCGATTAGTGATTTGACGGGTTTGACGATGTGACATTCAAAGTGTATGGTGGCCAGAGGTTCTGGAAGCTGAACGTAGCCTCAAGCCTCACAACCCGGAAATGACAAAAATCAGGCAGGTAGCATGGCTATGTGGGTCATTCCCATTAGGGTGTATTGTCACCATCTAGAGAAAATTCGTATTTGTTCTTCTTTCGGTTTTGTATCTTCGGATAACGGTTATGTGGGCCCAACCGTAGGTGGAAATATAATTCGATACACTCAAGAGAAATGAATGGTCGGTCATGTGTGGGTCGGGTTGCAAGATATTCTTGTTGAACCCTAGTGTATCCCCTCTAGAGTACACTGATCGGGAGGTGGTCCCATACCTTGTCATAGTTGGAATCCAATCTCCAATAAGCGCCCTGCGGTTTTTGATTTTATACTATGTATGTGGAGCGTGAGATGCAAACGTTTTGCTATTTGATTATTTATTTGATTAGACATTATTATAATATCACTGGATTTTGATATCAAAAATGGTTTGGTTATAGTAAGTAAAAACCGTCCATGTTTATGTGTGGGCTGGTCTTACTATTATCTTTTGTTTCAAAAGGATTTTCAAAGTTAAACGATATGGTTGGAATTAACTCTGGTTGGAATTTACTCACACAAGTCCCATGACTGACCCAGAGTTTATTTTGTTTGTTTTCCCTAAACTATTGGGTGCCCAAATTTGTATGGGCAGTCAAGTGTTTCAGGCTTTACAGATACACTTGGAGGAGCTCGAAGCAAGAGGTTTCACCACTTGTTATTTAGAGATCATTTTTGCTGTAATGTATATGAGTTATATTCTGATATGTTATGTGTATATATATATACAAATTCAAATTTGTATTTCAAAGTGTTATATAATATATTTTATTCGTTCCGCTATGAGATTCATGTTTACTCTGATACTGTTTAGATTTTGATGTTCTTCTTCGCCTTCTATTCTATTAGTTCTATCTTATCTTTATCATCCTCTTATTTCTTTCTATTAAAGATCTGTATTTTCGTGCACTTTGAGTTGAATGTGTAGGATATTAGTTAGCTCAAATTGGTACGGATTTGCGGGTCTTTGCAGTTGGTATTAGAGCTGAAGTTAAGTGATTACCTTGGCTCTGTGACGTAACTCAATAGAGATGGAGTTAGTAATACTCTAGATTGAGTCTGAGTGCACATATATGAGCGCATATTTGTAAATTAGTATAAAAACTGTTTTATATTGTGTTGACTGGTCAGTCGAGTGGTTTATGAATTCTCGTCGAAATAGTAATGCAAACTGTGTCGATAGGTGTTTCTAAACACTTGAACAGAGTAATTCGACACAGTATGTTTTGAAAAAGGATAAATGAAATAATATTAACCAAAATATATTTTGAGATAAAGAAAGCATATATATATTGTAATGATATAATATATATTGGAAATGTTGATCGTTATTATGATCAAATAAGATTTATAATTGAGTTGGTTATATAAATAACCAGTCGAAATATTATATAAGTATAATATGAAAAATCAGATGAACTAAATCTGAATTTAAAACCAGAATTGAACTAAACCCTGTAAACTTGGAAAAAGGATTAAATGTATAGAAATTTAAAACCCTGGGGAGATTTGAAATTGTTTTCCAAGCATTCTGAAAGGTATTTTGAAATGGAAGTGTTTACAAGTGAGTTTGGAAAGTAATATAGTATTGAACTCACTTCGATGGCTGGAAAAATAAATTCCCTTGATGAATCGCGACATTATTGGTGTTCATTTTTGAGTTTCTAAGTGACGGATTACTACCAACGATTTTGGTTTGAATTGTTTTCAAATTCTATTGTTATTGATACAGGTATATGATTTCAAACTGATTTAAATGGAACCCAGGAATTTGAATTTTGGAAATTTAAAATTCAACTTATGAGTTAAATATATTGAAATGGTAAAAGTGAATAAATTTGAATTTAACTTAAAAACAAGGTTAAATAAAACTAAAATGGAACTGAAGCCAGTAAAGTGGAAATCGAATTGGAATTTGGCTTGGAGGTAAGAAATGGTTGGATTTGAGGATAAGTTGGTTGGAGATCAAATGGAAATGCATCTGTATATGCTGACAGGGTAGCAAATGGAACATAAAAGTGATAAATGGCCGACCAAAAAGGTACAAGTTTATATTATATTTGAGTATGAGATTTCCTTTTGGCAAGCCACTTGGCTGTTTGAATTTATTTTCGATTGGAGAAGGCCAGAGAAGCAAGTTGTGGTAGTACTAAATGAGCCGTGCAGAGGAGATGCTGGCGAAATTTTCCGGTAGATTAAGGTGTTAGGAAATTTTCAGAATTTCTGAAAATATTTGTTAATAAGAAGAAATTAATATTTTAATTAGAATTAATCAGTTCAGTTGAAACTAAAATTATGAAGTAAACCAAATTTTTTTTTAACCTGTTTATAACAGAGATTGTAGCATTTTTTCTACCTTAGCAATTTCGAGGACGAAATTATTTTAAAGGGGAAGGAATGTAACGTCCCGCATTTTTATCGGTTTGTATTTGAATATTTAAATCATTTTAAATATTGAATTCATAATATAAGTGGATTTATATATTTAAAAATGAAGTCGAACGTATAAAAGTATATATTAAATATAATCGAGCCCGTAATATCGCGGCAGTTCGTAATTTAACGTTCTGAACTTCAACTGAGTGTACATGACTCGTTATAAACCGGATTTCTTCGAAACAAGAAACGTTGGAATCTGTTGAACTGTATCTTTCTAACAAAAGTGAAAAATCAAGATTTCACTTTATAGATTGTTAATTATATCCAAATCAAATTTTCAAATAGTCGTTATAGAATCGTTCATCGACCGTAACGGTTTATTGATATAACTGCATACTGGATTCGAATTTAGACAAGATTCTTTTGAGACGTAGTTATAATTTAATTTTTAGAATTTTACTGTAATTTTTAATTAATTAAATATGCAACTTTTTATTTGGAGTATTTTGCACCCTATATCAACATTTCGGGGTTTCACAGAACAAGTTAACACACTGATATTATTATATTTTTGGGATCATGACCCCTCGTTGAGCACGAATATACTCTTACTTCTGTCCGTACATGAACAGAATTTATAACTCAAAAAAAATTAAAATTTTGATTTACATATCCAACCTTTACCATTTCAACACGCCATATATAGATACGTATATGTTTGAAACAATTAGTACATCACCCTATATTTTTAGCCATCTAATCACTGAATCTCGTCTGTCCTCATACTAGGGGAAAAATTGGCTAACCTATGCTAATCTAAAAAGCAACAGTAATCCAAAAGGAATAGAAAGGGAAGGTGCGGCTTAACTTATGTTTGAAAACAAGCATGCCTACCTATATCAAATTAAATGAGAGCACAACGCGGACCATGCTGCTAATTAATCAAAACACTAAAACAAGGTACAAAGAAAGGATAGAGTTGGTTACAAATGACGACAACAAACAAAATGAATACTATACAAAAACTAAAATAGAACCCAACTCCATCCTATTGAACATTGCAACATAACAAGCAAAACACCAGAAAATACAAGCACTCAGTATATAGTTATGTACCCAAATATTTCTTCTCATCATGCTCCTATAACTTAACGCTTAAGGCACATCTACATACCTACCTAAGAAGTCATGTTTATAGCCTGTAGCATCAACGTCCAAATCATAATAAAAGAAATGCAAACCTATTTCCTACCCTAGAATACTATACTGCAAACACCAGACCTACCTATCAAAACTTGGCGACAAAGGTATTACAAACCATACGCCCATCAGCATGTTACCCTACCCTATATCCTACCACTTGCTACTCCGTGGCCACCAAGGTTCTTACTATCTATAAATACTGGTCTTTGCTTTCTTTCCATACACAACAAAAAAACATAAGGAAAACCAAATACAAAATCGTATAAAATAAAACATAAAAACAAAAATAGCTTGTTTTAAGATCCATTGAAATCCCAAAAGCACAAGGTTCATCCACAAATATTTTGTTCATCCACAAGGTTACAGTGCACGCAGGTCCTCTATAACTGCTGGGATGTCTAAAAGCCGCGATGGCATGAGAGTGCGTCGAGTTTCATATTCTGGTAATGTGATGAAATAGTTTCGGTGTTGGCTATGAAAGGGAGTGAGATATCGGAGGTTTTCGCTGCTCGGTTGTTGTAAGGTCTGAAGTCGCGGTGGAGAAGAATGGGTCGAGCGTGTTATGTACGTGGTGGAGTCGGAGGGCTTGAAGAGAAGTTCACCACCGTTGTAAGGAGCTAGACGTATTCGGTGATGGTGAGAAACTAGTGGAAAACGCTAAGTGTAGGACAAAGGAAATATAAAACGGGGATGTAATAACCTGAAAATCCGAGCCAATTTAAATTTTTTATTTTGGCAATTTTAATGAATTTTGAATAATTAAATAAATTAAATAACTAAGTCAACCCCTCCTCCCTTTACTCTCTCTCTCTTCCCTCCCTTTCTCACGTTCATTTTCAGAATACGAAATTAAAAAAAACCGCTCTTCATTTCAGTGCTCCTCCTCCTCCGCCCATCGTCGGGCCGCCGCCCCTAGCCCACCGCGCCGCCGCACTGGGATCCTCCCACTCCTCCGCTCCTCTTCCCCCACCGACCCTCTCGAGCTTCCCGGCCACTGCCTAACCAACCCCCGCAAGGGACATGTGGGGGTAAGAATCTCCCGTTCGCCACCAAACTGCGAAGCGAGAACCCCCCATCGTGACTGCAACATGAACTGGTATGTGTATGACGCAGACCATTATTAGACTGGTGATAAGGCTAGGCCTTATCCCGTTTCTAGTATCGTGCCGTTATGCCGCCGAAATTTTCTAAAATAAGTTAGAAAAATAAAAATATCATTTTATTGAATAAATGAACTGAATAGAAAATTCATAGGTTGAATAAAATATTTCGGTCGTTAAAAATATACTTTTTAACGAGTATGTGAATAAAATAAATATTCATTTACAAATCAGACGATTTGTTTATGTACACTGATTTGACTGATATTGATTGGGACGATAAATTTTACACATCGCCCAACTGCACAAATAATATTCAGTATTTGTGGATTGAAACCCCACACGGGTGTTGGGATGATATTTGGCATACACTAATCCCAATTATTTAATTGTAAGTCGACCGATTGGTTGACAGACTGTGTAAGCGTTAATTATTTATATTTAATGCTTATGCTGTTGTGTGGTGCACTCTGGATGATGGTTGATTATTTATCGTTGCTATTATATACATGTGTTGTATGGAATCCGTATAAATAACATTAAATGGTAATTGATTGGGCCTCATTCCAATTGGGAAAATAAAGAATATTATAAAATGAAAATTCATGTGTTGAATAGAATAAAAATTCATGTGTTGAATAAAATATATATTCATGTGTTGAATAAAAGAAAACTCATGTGTTGAGAATATTCATGTGTTGAAACGATTCATGTGTTGAACGAAATATTTATACAATAAAATTCACATTTTTATTGTAAGAGAGAATTAATAAAAACCTTCATGTGTTGAATAAAAGCCGTATTGATTAGATTTGCGCAATTTAAAACGAATTATAAAATGCGTTTTGAATTGAAATTGCTGAAATATATATAATATATATATTATATATATTTAATGGCCCGAATAGAACGTGACGCGTCGCGGCAATTCGCGAATTTCGACCATTGACTTCGAATTGACATTACGGGAGATCCGACCGTCAGATTCTCCTAAAACCAGAACCGTTGGGTTCATATCGAAAAGAGATTTCCAATGAATATTAGAAATTGGAAATCTAACGGTTGGATTTGGAGTTATTTCCAAATCAAACTTGGAAAAGGTCGCTGTAAGTGCAGTTCGACGACCGTTATTGGAAATCGACTGTACGGGCCTTGATAAAATTATTAAAAATATCTATAATTTGTGTAAAATCATAATATATGAACTAGGAAGAACTAGGATGAAAAATTCCATATTTTTAAGGATAAAAATATTTTTTTTATCGAAATGAACTAGTTATAAACTAGAATTATAATCCAATATTTTTAAATAAATAAATTGGATTTGAAGTGGTTTTAAAAATAATCAGAATTCCCAATATACGTATTGGAATGGATTTGAATCAAAATTATCTTCGGAATATTTCGATGATTGGATTTTGTGATTATACAGATATGGTTGTGGAAATTTGAAAGATATATTAATATCATTATTTCCAATACGATATTTGTTGGTTTCGGAATTTGTAACACCCCGTGTATTCTATAACAGTGAAATTCACAAATTAAAGTATAATTAATTTCAAATCAAAGAATTAAGGGAAACGGGATACGCCATTGTGTTCGTCTCGGAAAAATACGCGAAATAGAGTCCGAGTTTTCGAAAAACGGAGTCTGTATGAAGAAGATATGGCCTCCGGAAGTTTCAGAATTCAGGTTAAAATTCAAAACAGACGAAAACAGCTCAGAAAAACAAGTTTAAAATTCAAAATCGGGCCCAATTGGCCAGGGCAGGAAAATTCCCGCCTAAGGCATCCAGGTCGACTTGGCAGTCGACCTAGGCTAGACAGGTCGACAGGGCTGTCGACAGGGCTGTCGACCTGGCCCCAGAGCCAGGTCGAACCCAGCCCACCCTGGCTGGCCTGGTCTATGTTTGGTCGATTTTCTGCGCCTTGCTTTGTCACTAGGGCTAGGTGTCAGCTCCGGATTGGCCTCTCCTTCAAACGAACGGCTATTGTTGAATCAAGCTCCATCGACGGTCTAAAACAACTCACAAACATTATAAAAAGGACCTAAGACCTAGCCTAAATCATACTATTTCATTTTAGCCTCAGGCCGCCGCCATTAAACCTAGAGCTCTAAATTAAAAATACAGAGAATAAGATTATAGAAGATGGAGGACGGTTCTTGAAGGCTACAACTAGAAGCTACAACAACTACGACGCTTTAGACAACGAATTTGGGACTATTTGATTTGGGATTTTTATTTGGGTTATTTGCTTCATATTGTAAGTTCTATGTTACTTTTTAGGCAAAAACGCTAAAACAATATGGACATGCCATGAATTGAAACCGGATTTAAGAACTATTGTTAATCCATTGTTTATATTGTTTATCTTTGAATTATAATTTGGGGATATTGCTATGGCAACGTTGCAAGTTGAACTTGCCATGATTTTGATGTTGTTATGAATCACTTGGGCTTAATTGTTTGGCAAGTTGGACTAATACATGTCCATGGAATCACTATGTTTATTGAAATCTTTATGTTGATTAAACCATGCATATGATGCTAATTAAACCATGGCTATGACTATTGATGGAATTATGCCTGTGATGTTAATATACCCATCATGATTAATGAAAAATTGGGTATTACTAGGTTATGATGAAAAGTTGGAATTATTATGTTTATAATGTTAGATTTGTTAAAAACGCTAAATTGGGATCATTATGTCTATAATGTTAATCGAGAATCATTATGTTGAAAACGCTAAATTGGAATCATTATGTCTATAATGTTATTTGAGAATCATTATGTTAAAATATTAAATTGGAACCATTATGTTCATAATGTTAGTTGAGAATCATTATGTTAAAAACGCCAAATTGGAATCATTATGTCTATAATGTTAGTTGAGAATCATTATGTTAAAAATGCTAAGTTAGAACCATTATGTTTATAATGTTAGATGAGAATCATTATAAATTGGAATCAGTATGTCAATGAGAATTATTATGTTAAAATGCTAAATTGGAATCCACTATGCCTATTAGAATTACTATGCCTTTAATGTTTCATGTTTATAATAAAATTATTATTATGCCGCAATGATTATTATGCCTATGATGCAAAGTTGAAATCATCATGTTAAATTGGAATCATTACTATGCCAAGTTATCATCATACTAGTATTGCAACCATGTGATATGTTATAGCCTGTTTATTATGCAAGTAATGTTGGAATTGTCACATATGCCTATCACATGTTTGGTGTTATTCCCCTTTATCTCTTGAATTGTTTATGCTTGTGAATGAAGTACGTTTATATACGTTGGGGATACGATTGGGTAGAATAGGAAAAACTTGAATTAATTATAAGCATAAACTATGAAATTTGGCATAAGTAGAACATGAAATATGGCACGAAAACTTGACTTGAACATGCCATAATTTGACTTTAAAACATGCCTTATTTGGGCACGAAGTTGACATATGAACATGATATCAAAATCTGATAAGAACATGGGCATGACTTTAGAAAACAAGAAAGTGGCCAACTCGAGGTTGGGTTGAGTTTGTAGTGTAAATCTGCCCGGAACCGCCCGGCAAATCCAGTTGCTACAAACAATAGGATCCAATGTGGGTAGTTGGTCACATCGCGCTTGAAACCCGAGGTTGGGTTGAGTTCGTAGCGTAAACCTGCCCGGAACCGCCCTGCAAATCCAGTGGCTACGAACAACAGGATCCAATGTGAGTGGTTCGGTGCATTAACGAATCAATTAATGCCAACTCGGTTTAAGTCATGAACATGAAAAGACAACTTAACCAACTTGAACACGATTTGTAGGGCTAAATCATGAATTTGAAAACGACAACACTTAGCCAACTTGACATGACACGTAGGCGGGTTAAGTCGAGAACTGAAATGACATACTTAACCATCTTGACATGACTAGATTAGAAAAGGATTAAGTCACGAATTACATGACTAAATCTGTTAGGCGGGTTAGGTCACGAATTACATGACCTAATATATTAGGCGAAACCCTAGACACGACCCCTTTCAGCAGTAACCCTCTAGATGTATCAAGGTACCCTGGGGCTAGGCCGGGTGGGGGCACGATTACTGGGCTGATTTTAAGAGGTGAACGACGGCAGTGGGGTACGCCAGTGTAGGTTCGGCGGACTACGATCGTGCACATATCCGGGGCAGACATTGGGTATCCGTAGATTTATCTGTGCATCTTGAATCGTGTCAGGGGTTGACACTCTAGGGCTGATACACCCGAAGGTGGACCCAGCACAGGTGTCTACATTCGTGATTAGCCGTATGACACGGACACTTGACGAGCTAGAACTTGTAGGGAGCCGATCGACTAGATAATCGCTCCGTAGGACCCCGTACTTGGGTTAGACCCTGTTCCAGGGTCATTTCATGATATTGGGCCGTGGGATTTATTTCATGATTAACTTGTGACATGGGCTTAGTATACTATTGAAGTCGATGCAACGGATCTCGAACATGTGATGCTTTACTTGACTTGTCTTGACTTATCCTGATCACCTTAGTCTATCTTGTTCACATTGACACTATCCTTAAGTCTAGTTCCAGTTCATACATGACAGGTTGTTTTAACCATTTTTACAATGAAAGTCACTAGAAATTACTCAGTCTTTATGACTGACCCTTTTCCTTTCGCCTCTTTTTCTTTCGTTTCCCCCCCCCCCAGGTTCTCAGGGAGGGAATACCGCAGCTTGATCAGCTTTCACATCCAGCTTGAAGAGAAAGAATGTATTGCTTGGATCTTTTCCGTTTTGGACTATGGCTTTGGACAGCAATTAGGGGACTTTTGCAGTTTATTTATGTTTTATTCATGCTTCTTTAAATAATGTAATCAAGACAGTTATGATTTTGGAAAGTATTATGGCATGGTTTGTGTAACACGTATTTTGAAGAAATAAAAGTTGTTGTCTTCCGTTGTTCAAAAATATGTATTATTATATTTGTCTTGTATATCTGTGACTTATACTTATAAACCTCCACCAAAATTAGGGCATTCCCTTTGAGAGTGACCCTAACGGAGGTGGGGTGTTTCACTTGGTGTCAGGGCATAGGTTTACCAGATAAGATAAAAAGTTTTGAAAATTTATTTTCAAAAGAAAATTTAAAGAAGCATTTTTAAAAGATAATATATTATTTTACTTTAAAAAGGCAAAGTCCCCCAAAGCCATAGATACTATCTCTTATCCTTCGTTTTGAATCTATCCTTCTTGTTTCAGCATGTCCGAAGAACTTAACTTGCCAGAGGGTGTACCAATACCTGGTTGGTTTAGACGATTCTTAGAAGCAAGGGCCACCCAGCCAGGTCCTACCGTTCCTCCTCCCCCAGCTGCAGGAAATCATCCAGCTGCAGCAGCACCTCTTCCTCCACCTCCTCCGCGGGGAAACACTTTTGCTAAGATATGTAAAGATTTTAAGGCTATGGGAGCAAAGGACTTTCATGGAACGGAGTCCTTCGTGGCAGCTAGAAATTGGCTGAAAGAAACCGAGGACTTATTCGTCATCTTTGAGGTAGTAGATAGGCAGAAAGTACAACTGGCAGTGTGGCTACTAAAGGGCGAGGCTTCCTACTGGTGGGAAGTCACTAATGCAGAAAGACCAGTGGAAACATGGGAGGACTTTAGGGCAAGGTTTGAGGCTAAATTTCTCTCAGAAGCCGAAAGGAGTTTGCAGTTGGAGAAATTTTTATTTCTTAAGCAAGGAAATATGACAGTCAAAGAGTACGTTAATCAGTTCGACGAGCTGGCTAGGTTCGGACTGGACCTAGTCAACACCCCGCACAAAAAGGCTCTCCGCTTTGTCAAAGGGTTGAATGAGCCATTACACAGTTTGGCCATGACCCATATACCCATGGGAGCTACGTACGAAAGGTTGGTGCAGATGGCATTGCTGAACGAGGAAGATAAGGGAAAGAAGGAGACAGAGGCAGAAAACTCTCAAGGGAAGAAAGAGGTCAAGCCTAACGATTCTAAGAATAAGAAGGTAGACTCCGAGAAGGGAGGCAAGAAAAACAACTCACGCGATAAAAGGAAATGCAATTACTGTGGTACGGAAGGGCACATAGCCAAGGATTGTAGAAAGAGGAAGAGAAAGCAAGGTGAATGTTTTCATTGTGGGAAGACTGGACACATCACCAAAGACTGCCCTGAGAAGCAGACCGGACCTTCTGGCGGTACATCGTTAACCTATTCTAGATGCTTTGTTTTATCCTATTTCTCTCCTCGATCCTATCTTGAGAACCATAGGTAGAATCTTTTTGGATGTAAACATGTAATTGAAACATGTTATGATTGCGAAATGGTTGCAAGTGGTTGCTCGTGGATGCATGAATACACATTAGGCACTAGATCGGCTCAGACACATTTTCATGTTGCATATGCATGAGTGTTTATTTTGGAAACTTGGTTGTGCTATCATTTGGTTGTTGCATATGATTTAATGTTCGAGCACTCATGTAGAAATTATGAATTATAATAGGAAAAAAAAATCTTGCATACATATTGGATTCATTTCACTAAACATATTTTGCATTTAGAAGATCAATCAGGCCTGATCATTAGCATTAACTAAGGAACATATACACACACTTCACATATGATCATAAAGCATTAGAAGTCTTTAAGGACAATGGATACTCGTGTTTGATGGATGAGTAGATGGATGTCTGGATGTTAGGATATATATTTTTCCTAAACTTGAAGATTTCGGGGACGAAATCCTTTTAAGTGGGGGAGAATGTAACACCCCGTGTATTCTATAACAGTGAAATTCACAAATTAAAGTATAATTAATTTCAAATCAAAGAATTAAGGGAAACGGGATACGCCATTGTATTTGTCTCGGAAAAATACGCGAAATAGAGTCCGAGTTTTCGAAAAACGGAGTCCGTATGAAGAAGATATGGCCTCCGGAAGTTTCAGAATTAAGGTTAAAATTCAAAACAGACGAAAACAGCTCAGAAAAACAAGTTTAAAATTCAAAATCGGGCCCAATTGGCCAGGGCGGGAAAATTCCCGCCTAAGGCACCCAGGTCGACTTGGCAGTCGACCTGGGCTAGACAGGTCGACAGGACTGTCGACAGCGCTGTCGACCTGGCCCTAGAGCCAGGTCGAACCCAGCCCACCCTGGCTGGCCTGGTCTATGTTTGGTCGATTTTCGGGGCCTTGCTTTGTCACTAGGGCTAGGTGTCAGCTCCGGATTGGCCTCTCCTTCAAACGAACGGCTGTTGTTGAATCAAGCTCCATCGACGGTCTAAAACAACTCACAAACATTATAAAAAGGACCTAAGACCTAGCCTAAATCATACTATTTCATTTTAGCCTCAGGCCGCCGCCATTAAACCTAGGGCTCTAAATTAAAAATACAGAGAATAAGATTATAGAAGATGGAGGATGGTTCTTGAAGGCTACAACTAGAAGCTACAACAACTACGACGCTTTAGACAACGAATTTGGGACTATTTGATTTGGGATTTTTATTTGGGTTATTTGCTTCATATTGTAAGTTCTATGTTACTTTTTAGGCAAAAATGCTAAAACAATATGGACATGCCATGAATTGAAACCGGATTTAAGAACTATTGTTAATCCATTGTTTATATTGTTTATCTTTGAATTATAATTTGGGGATATTGCTATGGCAACGTTGCAAGTTGAACTTGCCATGATTTTGATGTTGTTATGAATCACTTGGGCTTAATTGTTTGGCAAGTTGGATTAATACATGTCCATGGAATTACTATGTTTATTGAAATCTTTATGTTGATTAAACCATGCCTATGATGCTAATTAAACCATGGCTATGACTATTGATGGAATTATGCCTGTGATGTTAATATACCCATCATGATTAATTAAAAATTGGGTATTGCTAGGTTATGATGAAAAGTTGGAATTATTATGTTTATAATGTTAGATTTGTTAAAAACGCTAAATTGGGATCATTATGTCTATAATGTTAATCGAGAATCATTATGTTGAAAACGCTAAATTGGAATCATTATGTCTATAATGTTATTTGAGAATTATTATGTTAAAATATTAAATTGGAACCATTATGTTTATAATGTTAGTTGAGAATCATTATGTTAAAAACGCCAAATTGGAATCATTATGTCTATAATGTTAGTTGAGGATCATTATGTTAAAAATGCTAAGTTAGAACCATTATGTTTATAATGTTAGATGAGAATCATTATAAATTGGAATCAGTATGTATATGAGAATTATTATGTTAAAATGCTAAATTGGAATCCACTATGCCTATTAGAATTACTATGCCTTTAATGTTTCATGTTTATAATAAAATTACTATTATGCCGCAATGATTATTATGCCTATGATGCAAAGTAGAAATCATCATGTTAAATTGGAATCATTACTATGCCAAGTTATCATCATACTAGTATTGCAACCATGTGATATGTTATAGCCTGTTTATTATGCAAGTAATGTTGGAATTGTCACATATGCCTATCACATGTTTGGTGTTATTCCCCTTTATCTCTTGAATTGTTTATGCTTGTGAACGAAGTACGTTTATATACGTTGGGGATACGATTGGGTAGAATAGGCAAAACTTGAATTAATTATAAGCATAAACTATGAAATTTGGCATAAGTAGAACATGAAATATGGCACGAAAACTTGACTTGAACATGCCATAATTTGACTTTAAAACATGCCTTATTTGGGCACGAAGTTGACATATGAACATGATATCAAAATCTGATAAGAACATGGGCATGACTTTAGAAAACAAGAAAGTGGCCAACTCGAGGTTGGGTTGAGTTTGTAGTGTAAATCTGCCCGGAACCGCCCGACAAATCCAGTTGCTACAAACAATAGGATCCAATGTGGGTAGTTGGTCACATCGCGCTTGAAACCCGAGGTTGGGTTGAGTTCGTAGCGTAAACCTGCCCGGAACCGCCCGGCAAATCCAGTGGCTACGAACAACAGGATCCAATGTGAGTGGTTCGGTGCATTAACGAATCAATTAATGCCAATTAGGGTTAAGTCATGAACATGAACATGAAAAGACAACTTAACCAACTTGAAAACAATTTGTAGGGCTAAGTCATGAATTTGAAAACGACAACACTTAGCCAACTTGACATGACACGTAGGCGGGTTAAGTCGAGAACTGAAATGACATACTTAACCATCTTGACATGACTAGATTAGAAAAGGATTAAGTCACGAATTACATGACTTAATCTGTTAGGCGGGTTAGGTCACGAATTACATGACCTAATCTATTAGGCGAAACCCTAGACACGACCCCTTTCAGCAATAACCCTCTAGATGTATCAAGGTACCCTGGGGCTAGGCCGGGTGGGGGCACGATTACTGGGCTGATTGTAAGAGGTGAACGACGGCAGTGGGGTACGCCAGTGTAGGTTCGGCGGACTACGATCGTGCACGTATCCGGGGCAGACACTGGGTATCCGTAGATTTATCTGTGCATCTTGAATCGTGTCAGGGGTTGGCACCCTAGGGCTGATACACCCGAAGGTGGACCCAGCACATGTGACTACATTCGTGATTAGCCGTATGACACGGACACTTGATGAGCTAGAACTTGTAGGGAGCCGATCGACTAGATAATCGCTCCGTAGGACCCCGTACTTGGGTCAGACCCCGTTCCAGGGTCATTTCATGATATTGGGCCGTGGGATTTATTTCGTGATTAACTTGTGACATGGGCTTAGTATACTATTGAAGTCGATGCAACGGATCTCGAACACGTGATGCTTTACTTGACTTGTCTTGACTTATCCTGATCACCTTAGTCTATCTTGTTCACCTTGACACTATCCTTAAGTCTAGTTCTAGTTCATACATGACAGGTTGTTTTAACCGTTTTTACACTGAAAGTCATTAGAACTTACTCAGTCTTTATGACCGACCCTTTTCCTTTCGCCTCTTTTTCTTTCGTACCCCCCCAGGTTCAGGGAGGGAATACCGCAGCTTGATCAGCTTTCACATCCAGCTTGAAGAGAAAGAATGTATTGCTTGGATCTTTTCCGTTTTGGACTATGGCTTTGGACAGCAATTAGGGGACTTTTGCAGTTTATTTATGTTTTATTCATGCTTCTTTAAATAATGTAATCAAGACAGTTATGATTTTGGAAAGTATTATGGCATGGTTTGTGTAACACGTATTTTGAAGAAATAAAGGTTGTTGTCTTCCGCTGTTCAAAAATATGTGTTATTATATCTGTCTTATATATCTGTGACTTATACTTATAAACCTCCACCAAAATTAGGGCATTCCCTTTGAGAGTGACCCTAACGGAGGTGGGGTGTTTCAGAATTTGATATTGAATATAAGCCGATATATTTTCTATTCAGAGCCTTGTATTTATTATCAAATGGGATTTTGGGTTCGTCATGAATGGTGTCTTAAATAACACCGTTCTTGAATCCAGTTTAGAAAAGAATAAATCATTTAATTAAGATTTTGTGAAATTGTCCGGTTAATTGGTATTTAATTGGAATTGAATTTAAATTGGTTTATGGGTTTGTTGTGAACCGTGTTTTATATGACATTGGTTCTTTAACCCAGTTAAAGATAAGATTAACTTCTTAGCTTGAATAATCATTAATATAGATTTTTGGGAAGATTAAAACTAAGTAGAGTTTTAATGAATCTATAATTAGATTGAAATGATCGAGAATGGAGTATCACCAGTTTTGCTCCAAGCGATAGTTAAATCTTTATTTAGATTTGAACGTGAAATGGTAATTAATATTTACCGATAACACGGTGGTGTTAGATATGGAGTACTACCAGTTTTTCTCCATGGGATGAATAGGTTGGGATTGGAAAATAAAATAAATGATTACTTCGGTGTTGTTCGCTAATCCCGACTAGTTTGGAAAACCATAATATGGTTTGAAATGATATCCAAAGGAAGATTAAAGAATAAATTTAAAAGAATTTACGTTTGATAAAATTAATGGGAACCTATTCCCCAATGATGTGAATATTTAAATAAAAGAATATTCTGAATTGGAATGAGGCGTATGTTGTGTTTGTGTAACATTTGTTTATTATATATGCGGGTTGTTCGGAAAGGCCGGGTTTATACCCATTCTGAATAACCGATCCGACAATAAGTCGAAGATGAAGACGGTGGTTGAAGACCGGAGGTCTTCACATCGTTTGGGTGATTACTGATGATCTTGATTGGGCTGTACACCCAAGAGGAGGGTATCAGTTGGTGATCGTCTAGACGTACTTGGAGATCGACGGATATGCAAGGAAAGTGCCTCCAGTTTCGTTCAGACCCAGAACGAACTTGAAAGTGGACTGTGTGTCTGACATTGGATTTTATTCTGTGTGATTGATTTCTATTAAATATATACCTGTTTGGCGGCGGAGAATTTATTCTCTTGCTTAACGCCCTTCTCTGAGACATACGAGCTTAGAGGTTATATATCGATAGATATCAATTACATGGAGTGAATTGCCTGTGTGGCATGCCTAAAAGGCAAATGACCAAGGCTTCTATTGAAAAGCAAAGTCTTGTGGTTGATGATCAAAGCACGACCTATGTGGCATAGCTTTGTGTATAGCGTTAATTCGCAAGCCTCACACCTCGGTATGAGTCAAAATCGGGATTAGGACCCAAGGAGTTCACGACGTTTCTTTCTAGCTATAGGTGATGTCAGTGACCTACTAGCCCTGACATTTATATACTTTTCACTTGTATGGTTGTTGGAATGCGAGGCGCCTCGAATATATGGTCGATAACTGGCACTATGTGAGCCGACGTACAGACCATTATATAGGTCCTATAGGACCGGGAAACGTGGGTTCAGGAATTGCCAATCCTCAAAAGTAATAGAGGACCGGCCTTGGAGGTTCCAAGGATCGCTATGTGTGGTCCTAAGACATTTACTAGAGTGTCTCGAATCGTTGAGGAGCTTGCCCCTTGCCTCGACTCATGACGGAAATCCAATTTCCAATACGAGACTTTCGGTTTTATTTGTAGAGCCTAGTATGGCGACATGATATATGGTACCCATGTCGTCTATGATT
Source organism: Allium sativum (assembly GCA_030737875.1). NCBI lineage: Eukaryota > Viridiplantae > Streptophyta > Magnoliopsida > Asparagales > Amaryllidaceae > Allium > Allium sativum. The sequence goes on along the minus strand of JASFAX010000181.1, from coordinate 50,536 downwards.
GATACATTTATATTTGAAGTTGTTTTCTTCACTTATAGTAATAATAAATGATGAAATTTATTGTATCAAGCATTCTTTGGCTGTTATAAGGTAAAACCCAATCCTACGGCTTGTGTTGCATTGTGTGATGGGACGTGGGTCTTATAATAGCTTCATTTTTCTTTATTTAGCATTGCGCTGCTTATTTTATGCACTGGTATTCTTGGGGTAAAAACCCATTCCGTGTTATACGGCGTGGTCCCTTATTTTACCTAACTTTAAAAATAAAGATTAATAACTGTTTTAGTTCTCACACTAGTCACATGACTGACCTGGAGTTTATTGTTTTAACCTAAACTCTAGGTGTCCTTATTTTCCGCATGGGCAGCTAGTAGTTTTGGTTTTGCAGATTTATATTCACAGGATCCTGGTATATAGCTGAAGTGATATTCAGAAAGCTCTGTATCCGTATATTTTTTTCAGTTATGTTTTGTATTATTTTTCCGCTGCAGTAATGTATTTAAATCTTTGATATTTATCAAATGTGTAATATTTATTCATTACTCTATATGTTCTTGTACTCTGATGTAATTTTTCATCATAAGCAATGAAATGTTCTTCTGTTTGTGTTCTGATTTGTCTTGTCCTCATTGTAATTCATCCTTTCTCTTCTCTTCGGAGATTGGGGAAGTTCAGGTCGCTTCAGAGGAAGTCCTTTGCGTTATTTTGTGATGAGGTGAAGAATCGATTGTTGTAACTTTGTATACTCTATGTATGGCGAAAAAGAAGTTTGGCTTTGGAAAGCCTAAAGTACTGGAGCATACTTGTACGAGTGTACATGAATATGAGTATTAGCGGTCCCAAAGTGAAGAAGAATATTGGTAAAGGGATGCATAAGAGGGGATGGTTGCGTAACAACTGTGTGGGATGATACTATTGAAGTGGGGATGATAGCAACGAATGAATAAGGGGTGATTCATGTAGAAACATGCAACAACAGTTAAATGGGGAGTTGCCGATATAAGTTGAAGCTTCAGAGGGGGGTCTTGCGTAAAGAAGGACGGTGAAGAGGAGATGGATTGGTGAATTCAAGTGTCAACTTACCAAAGAATAAATAAAAATAAAAGAAAGACGCTACCCTGTAGCTAGTGAGGCGAGTAAGCATGGCAACATGTTTAGTGAGCTTGTAGTCACGGGGGTGGTTTCGAATTCGAAAATAAACGGAAGTGTAAGGTAAAGTAAAAAAGCAAGAAAAGTTGGACATGGTAGAACTAGGGGTACTGAAGCGAGATGCTTGAAGGGAGGACATTTTGTAGTTAGCGAATGGTGCAAAACGAGAAGAACAGACGAGGACGTGAATCAGTAGAAAGCGCCGCGTATAATCAACTGACGCAAATCGTTATTTAATGGTTAACGCGCGAAGGTAAGTAAATTCACTAACTCTGCTTTATTTTAAAATATTATATTTTAAAATAATGGTTGGATGATGTGCGATGGTTGTTTAGGTAAATTACAATCAAATCGGTTTATATATATATATCGTCGTATATACACATCATTGACACTGATTACATCGTTTAGAGTATTCCATAGTGTGAAATTAGTGATATTTGTGGTGACTAACATCTATAGCCGCAGGAAACCGGTTGGAGGAATCCAACTGGATTCCTCAGCAATTATATCATTATTTTATTTCATATAGTGCATTGTCTGATATAACTGAATTTATCTGATTGATTAGTGTGTGCTTAAAATATTTGAATAACGTTGGGCCCTGGAATAATTTATGTCTAATATACCGTAGAATATATTTGGTAAAATTGAACGTGGGGCTTGGGAAAAAGGGAAATACATTTTTGAAATGAAAATTGAATTTCAATTGAAAAGGTATATGATGACTTGTCTTAAGCATATTAAAACAAGAAGTTGATTATAAACAATACTTAGCAATAAAATGGAATACTTATTATATAAAAATGAATTTAGAAATAGGAAATGGGAAAAATCATCTCAAAGAAAGATAATGAAATTATGTCGATGTCCAAATGGAAATAGGACCGAGTAAACCAAAAGAGCTTGTAAATAATTCAGAGTTTGACTAGATGGTAAATATTTGGTTTGAAATAAATAAATTATAATCAAATAGGCAATCAACATTTGAGTGATAAACCTGAGAATAAGTTGTCTACTTGCAAATGGAATGTACAAAGTAGAATATGAGCCTGAATTTATAAACTCAATAGATGAGATTGTAACCTATATGGTATTTAGTATTTAAATAAAAATCTATTTGATAAATGAGTTCATATTTCTATAAATGGATATTCATGGTTTAAAATAGATAATGGTTATAAAAGCAAGTGTCTTACAGTTATAATGGGAATAATGGAAATTAGAAATATCTGTTCCAATGTAAATAAGGAATATTTTCTAAAGAGCAGGAAATAATAAACGTAAAAGGAGATGGAAATGTCTCAGATGTTAATAACGTATATTTCTAGAATATAGGGAAATGGGAATTTATAATATTTGAAAATATTTTCCAAGGAGAGTGAAGAGTTAATATTTAATATAAATAGCCATAACAACGGAGATTTTCAAATAAGTATATGGCATCATAAATCTATGTTGTAAAATGAAACAAGAAAAACGGTTTGCTAGAGATTAGAAGTAATAGGGATTTTAGAGTTACAGGCTTATATCTATTCTAAGATAAGAACATTGTCGATCAAGGTCGGAGAGGTAAATAAAATACCCCAACTTGAATGGCTTCACTATTATCAAGGAATGATATCAGTTTGTAACGAAAAGAGATGTCAAGATTAGTTATAAAGGGAAATATGGCAGCGTATTGTAATAATTAAAAAGGGGATATAGCAGCGTATTGCATTAGTTATAAAGGGAAATATGGTAGTGTATTGCAATAATTATAAAGGGGATAGCAGCGTATTGCATTAGTTATTAAGGAAAATATGGCAGCGTATTGCAATAATTATAAAGGAGATAGCAGCGTATTGCATTAGTTATAAAGGGAGATATGGCAACATATTGCAATAGTTATAAAAGGAAATATAGCAGCGTATCGCATTAGTTATAAAGGGATATAAAGAAGATGGGAAACTAGAAAATTAATGTTAATAAAATGGGCCAGTGATTGTGTAATGCTTAGTTGTACATTTGAATGAATGTTGTTTTTACTTCAATAGTTAAACAACCGACTATCGAAGTGTTTTGACCATTGTTGTCAATACGGAGAGACCGGTTGGATATATTATACGAAAACCACTCTGTATTGGCCTAAGCGTTGTGAATTAGATTATGCTGAAGACAATTGAAGACGGAGTGAAATGCAAGGGTCGTTCTGTTCCAGAATTGTGCTTTCTGTTTGTCCAGTCCCAGGACAACTTGTATGAACGAATGTCTGACAGAGTATACCTAACAAATCACGTAAGATTGATCTGTTAAAGTTATTACGTCTGGTGGCGGACTCTTAACTTTTATACCCGTGACATTTTCGGAAATCGATTAGTGATTTGACGGGTTTAATGATGTGACATTCAAAGTGTATTGTGATAACCCCATACTTCCGTAGACCGAAAGCAAGGATAATCATTTAGGAATACAACATATTTACAACAAAAACAGATCTCAGATAATTATCATAACACATAAACCATTGCAGCGGAAATAAATGTCATCAGCATCAAAAAAGAATCATCAGAGTATGCAGTTTTACAGGATCCACTTAGCAATACAATAAGTCTCAAAAGATAAGGAAATAATTTCCAAATTCCATTACATACATCAAAAGCAAAAGATGGAAAAATGTCTCAAAGCAAGATAAAACTAGAGAAAAAGCCTTCTCCTTCTTCCGTCCAAGCAATCTCCAATCAGAATGTATCACCTGAACCTGTCAATTGGCTGCCCGTGTGGAAAGAGGGCACCCGAGTTTGCAAAAGTGAAACAAACTACGAGTCATGGGACTGGTGTGAGAATTCTTAACTAAATTATCTAACTACGTGCAAATCTCAGGACCACGCCGCTAACGCGGAATGGGTTTACTCCATTTGATTTGCCAGTGCATAATATTATAAAGTTTATATAAAACAGCGAAATGACTTTTGAAAAATGAAATCATCATAAGACTCAGATCCTATCACACAATGCAACTCACACAGGAGGATAAAGTTTTCCCTTATGATGATCAAATATGCTTAATACGTGAAAAGTAATATTTTAATATTATCATTAGTGTTTAAGCAGTATTAAAATACTTCAATATAAGTGTATCAATCCTAGACGGCATAGTACCCCATCCTACTATGTCGATGTATATAAGTTTACAATCAAAACCAAAATATTGTCGTATTGGGAATTGGTTTTCTGTCATGAAATCGAGGCTAGGGATCGTCCTCTTCCGATTCGAGACACTCTAGCAAATGCCTCAGGATCCCCCGCAATGAACCCTTGGATGCGGTAGGGCCGGTCCCTACCTAACGGTAGTGGATTAGTTATGCCTGAACACACGTTTCCCGGTCACTTTGGACCTATAATATGACCACTTCAGGCCTATAAAAACCCAAGGTACCTCAATCCAAAATCCACATAAGTAAAATGCCGGGCCGTGTCAAAACCCAAGCACCACTCCTAGCTAAAAAGAAACGTGTACACTCCCTATGGTCCATATCCCGTTTTTGACTCATACCTGGGTGTGGGGCTCGCGAAGTCATGATATACACAAAGCTATGCCTAAACAGGCTATGCTTTGATCATCAGCCACAAGGCCTGCTTTTCAACAAAGCCTTGATCATTGCATCTTGGCGTGCCACATTGACAATTCAATGCCATGCGATTGATAGCTATCACTACGTATCAGGGTGTTAAGTAGAGAATAAATACTCTACCACCAAACAGACATATATTAATAGAAATCGATTTAATTACATGAAGTGAATTTCAATGTCAGACACGTATCCATTTACAAGTCCGTTCTGGGTCTGAACGAAACCGGAGACACCAAAGAGGTTCTCGCTTATCCGCACGATCAACACACATGTCCATTACTGCTTCAACCCAGTCCTGGGGGCAAGTCAGTCCAAGGTATTAGAAGTCATCGCCCATTCGATGTGAAGATCGCCGGTCTTCAACCATCGTCTTCTTACATCTTGGATTTATTCGCCGTGCAATTATTTGAAATGAGTTAAACTCGGCCTTTTAAAATAATTGTCGCATAATTATAATTTAAATATTATAATTTAAAACATTTCATATATATATATATATTTATAATTATTTATCGCTATTTTTATTTATTAAAAATAGCTCGTAATAAATGAACGACGTTTCGGGTCAATGGGCGGCGTTGGCGCTGCTTTTACCAAAATTTGATTTACACATATCTTAAAATCTAACTGTCGGATTTTGATGAAATTTATATCGTCGTAAAGCTCTTCCCAAAGCGGTCCTAACGGTTCTAGTTTTGGGAAAATTCAAAGGTCGGATCTTTTGGTATAATCGTTTATAGTTATGATTTCAAAACGCGAACTACCGCGTGTGTTTCGTTTAGTTAAATTTATATTATATATATATATGAATCTATATATATAAACCATTTGGCGATTCCCACTATTGAAATCCATTCTTTTTACTCTATAAAATTAATATTTTTGATCGTAAATTCTAATGCGACAAAAATAATGTTTTCAACAATGTATAACTTTGTATTCAATAAAAATGATATTTTTGTTCGCCAATTCTAATGCGACAAAAATAATGGTTTCAATATTGTATATTTTTATATTAAATAAAAATGTAAAAGTCCCTTATTCTTTTTATTATTTACATATAAAATGTAAATCTCTTTTTATTCTTTCCTATTTACATTGAAAATGTAAATCTCTTTTTATTATTTCCTATTTACATTGAAAATGTAAATCTCTTTTTATTCTTTCCTATTTACATTGAAAATGTAAATCACTTTTTATTCTTTCCTATTTACATTAAAAATGTAAATGTCTTTTATCTATTTTTCATTACATTAAAAATGTAAGTTTCTCTATTTATTTTCATTACATAAGAGAACTCAATTAAACAGTTAATTCATCTTTCTATGTAATATTTGCATTGTAAAATGCAATTAAAAAGGTGAACTTTATTTCTAATGTAAACATCTTTTCTAGTGTCAACATTCCTAATATAAATATATTTTCTAATGTCAAGATTTGATTCATTTCAACTATATTAACATAACGATGAAATTTTGTTCATTTCAACTATATAAACATGACGATGAAATTTTGTTCATTTCAACTATATAAACACGACGATGAAATTTTGTTCATTTCAACTATATAAACATGACGATGAAATTTTGTTCATTTCAACTATATAAACATGACGATGAAATTTTGTTCATTTCAACTATATAAACATGACGATGAAATTTTGTTCATCACAACTAAATTAACATAACGGTGAATTTTGTGTCATTACAACTAAATTATCATAACGGTGATTATCGTAATGGTGAATTTTGTGTCATCACAACTAAATTATCATAACGGTGAATTTTGTGTCATCACAACTAAATTATCATAACGGTGAATGTTGTGTCATCACAACTAAATTATCATAACGGTGAATTTTGTGTCATTACAACGACGACAACATATGATCGGGTGTATAATTTCCATGAATCAAAATAAAAGGTCCCACCTTTATTTTGTGAAATCAAACAAAATATATGAACTTTATTTATTTTATAAATAAGAAGTAAAGATCAAATCTTTATTTATTATACAAATCCAACTTTCTTTTATTTTATAAAACAAAATAAAATATCAAATCTTTATTTATTATATCTCAAAATAAAAGATCAAATCTTCTTTTATTATATAAAACAAAATAAAAGGCTTAACTTTGTATTGATTTGATTCAAGGACAAAAGATCAAAACTTTATTTTATTTTGTTTCAAAAACCAAAAATCAAAACAATATTTTATTTTGTTTTCAAGAACAAAAGATCAAAACTTTATTTTATTTTTGTTTCAAAAACAAAAGATCAAAATTTTATTTTATTTTTGTTTCAAAAACCAAAGATCAAAACTATATTTTATTTTGTTTTCAAGAACAAAAGATCAAAACTTTATTTTATTCTTGTTTCAAAAACAAAAGTTCAATTTTAAGAGAAAGGAATAAAAATAAAAATAAGAATAAAAATAAAGGTGAGAACTTTATTATGATTACATCTGAATTTTACAGATCCAAACAGTCATACTATAACACGATATCACAACGAATATAACTCAACTATACAACAATCACCACATAACAGATCAGAAATAACCTACAATGATTCAACTAATCGAATATAATTAAATTATTTAATTATTCAAATTCAGAAATCTCACATTCGTTCGCGATTTAGTCCAAATTTTCAATAGTCCAAAATGGTCCCGTTTCAGTTCAGAGTCGTAGCTCTTGTCAATACGATCACAACGTCGCTGAAATCATCGAATTCCGACTTGAAACGAATCAGTTATGATTAAACGAAGTTTTAAAACAATAAATTATTTAATTAACTTGGAAAATTTCCCTCCTTCCACCTCTTCAGATGTCAGCCGACACTTTCAACTACTGCTCCAAACTAGGTCGGACTTTTGCTCGTGGTTCGGTTGCCTGGAGGTCGATCAGACAACGTCACGGGGAAGAGAGGGGTGTGGTGCTGCCACGCCTGGAAGCGGGGGCCACTCGGTGGCGTGGGTGGTCCTGGGCGGCGGTCGATACCGTCGGCCTTTGGGCGATCGGTGTGAGGGCTACGGGCGACGAGGAGGGTGATGGCTGGTACCAATGGAAAGCTCGTGAAGAGAGCTTCGAGGTGGTGTATGGGTTGAAGTCTGAAGGTTGGAGATGGAAGAGAATTTAAGAGGAGAAGTTCTGAGCGCTGTAGGTCATTGAAAATAAGGGGCGGCGGTTGTAGACGATGGGTGAACAGTGAAATGTATTTTAGGGTTTTTTAATTCCAATATTTATAATAATTTCCATGTATTTTTACAATTAAACCCATATGTTTCAAACTAAACCTTTTTCAGCCCAACTAAAGGTGTCCCTAGCAAATAACCCATATTCCGGATCCAATGGGCCTGGCCCCGTCAGCCGAAACGGCTTTCTGTGGCCTGTATTATTTAATTTAATATTTAATTCATTTATTAATTTAATTCGTCTGCATAAATAAATTCACCTCGGCCACAAACGGACTCAGAAAAATCCGGAAAAAAATATATTTGTCTATGTTATGACGATACGGTCCTAACAAAATTAATTTCATCGAATTCTGACACTGTTTGAAAAATGGCTATTTTTCAGTCGATTAAATTTGACTATAATCGACCAAACGCATTTTCCTTCGCCACGCTCACATATTAAATCGAAAAATTCTAAAAATTGAAACCTAGCAATAATATGACATTCCGGTCCCAATGAAAGTGGTTTCGTCGAAAACAGAGATCGTTTGAAAATTGACTATTTTCACTGGATTTAATATTATTTGAAAATGGAATTTTTAATTTTTGCCACATTTTTCCACCAAATAATTTAAAATAATTTTTTTTTAAATTGGTTCGGATTTTCCTGATCGTTACAATCTTCCCCACTTAAGAATTTTCGTCCTCGAAAAGGAAACAAAGAAAAGTAGGAACCAAGATGTGACGACCCGAACTTCCCAGTAAAGGAAAGCCTGAATTGCCTTGAGAATAATACACATCAGAACACAAATTGAAGAACATTTTATTGCTGATTACAACAATTACATCAGAGTACGAGAATTTAACAGAGTACGAATACTTAATTACACAATAGAAATACAATAATATCAGAGATTTAAATTACATTTAAATAGCCGCGGAAAAATAATACAAATATACAACTGAAAGGAATACGCGGATACAGAGCTTTCCGAAAACTGCTTCAGCTGTAAACCAGGATCCTGTAAATATATCTGCAAAAGCTACTCGACTGCCCGTGTGGAAAATATGGGCACCCGAGTTTGCCAGTGAAACAAACTACAGGTCAGTCATGGGAATGGTATGAGAAATCTTAACTAAACTTATTTAATAATGCAATTCACAGGACCACGCCGCTGACGCGGAACGGGTTTACTCCATTGGATTGCCAGTGCATAAATTAAAGTAAATCGTTAAACAACGCAATGCTTTTTATAAAAATGAAAACATTATAAGACCCAAGTCCCATCACACAATGCAACGCAAACCGGAGGATAGGGTTTTACCTTATAATGGTCAAAAGATGCTTGATACGATAAAACGGATTTAATATTAGTGTGCATATATATGGGTATATATATAATAAACATTTCAATCATAATGTATCAATCATAGACTGCATAGTACCCCATCCTACTATGTCACCATACTAGTTCTACAATCAAAACCGCAAGATCGTATTGGAAATTGGATTTCCATCATGAGTCGAGGCTAGGGGCAAGCTCCTCTCCGATTCGAGACATTCTAGCAAATGCCTCAGGATCACACCTATGGGCAACCCTTGGATGCGGTAGGGCCGGTCCCCGCCTATCGGCAGTGGATTAGTTATGCCTGAACACACGTTTCCCGGTTCCTTTGAACCTATAATATGACCACTATCGGCCTATAAAAATCCGAGGCGCCTCAAAATCCATCATCCACATAAGTAAAATGCCAGCCAGTTTAAGCACTGACACTACCAATAGCTAGAAAGAAACGTGTGCACTCCCTACGGTCCATATCCCGTTTTTGAATCATACCGGGGTGTGAGGCTCGCGAAGTCACGATATACACAAAACTATGCCGTAATAGGCTATGCTTTGATCATTCCACAAGGCCCTGCTTTTCAACAAAAGCCTTGATCATTTGCATCTTGGCGTGCCACATTGACAATTCACGCCATGCGATCAATCACTATTAATATATACCAGGGTGTTAAGCAGAGAATAAATCCTCCACCACCAAACAGGCATATATTAACAGAAATCGATTTAATTCACATGGAATGAAATCCAATGTCAGACACGCATCCATTTACTAGCTTATGCTCTGGGTCTGAGCGAAAACCAAATCCGAATAATCAACAATAGTTCGGACGGCCACCACTGAAGCCCCTTCAAGGTAGCTACTCCCATCACGGGTCTCAGTAGCAACACATCCATTTGATGTGAAGATCGTCGGTCTTCAAACACCGTCTTCATCTTCGGTTCTTCATCGCCGTAGTGATTATTCGGAATGGGTTAAACCCGGTCTTTCCGAATAACTCGCGTATTCTATTTAATAATAAGTGCTAAAGAAAACACATCCAACGCCTCATTCCAATTCAGAATATTCTTTTAATAATATATTCATATTATTAAAACTCTAATTTTAGTTTTCATCTCAAAAATCATTGTTAAATGATTATTCAAATTAAGAAATTAATCTTAACTTTAACTGGGTTAAAGAACTAATGTCGTTTAAAACATTGTTCACGATAAACCCAAAAACCTTTTCCAGTAAATATGGAATTTTCACAGAAATCTGATTAACATAAATTCGATATAAATTTCTGTATCTGACCAATAATACAAATGGAATAACGGCAAAGCCTCTGAAATTCGATATGTAGTATCAGTTTTCTTTTACAGAAGCTTATCTCGATTTTTATTAAATCGAATTCCATTCATTTCCAATTTAATATATTAAATTGGAAAACTTTACTTTGGAAAATAATTCCAATTAAATCTTAATAAAAGATTTATAAATTTCCAAATCATATTTCACTGTCAATTGGGTTAAAGAATAAGTGTCATTTAAAACCACTATTCATAATAAACCCAATCCACATTTCGTTTTATTCCGATTATTAAACATAATTGGAAACTCTGATAATCTTAATTAAAAGATTTATTCTTTTCTACTGGGTTTAAGAATAGTGTTATTTAAGACACTATTCACGACAAACCAAAATCCCATTTCACCTTAATTCATACATTGGAAAAGTTGATTATAATAAAACCATTACAAATCCAATTTATTATTCTAGTTAATAACTAGTTCATTTAGATAAAAATATATTTTTATATTTTCAGATATGGAATTTTTCATCCAAAAACTTCCTAAATCATTTATTATGAATTTACATAATTTTTCCATATTTTTAATAATTTTATAAAACAATTATAAAGTGATTATAAAACGATTCCAACTTTATTTAAATTTTAAATCCAAATTGAATGTTCTACCTATTACCATATTGAAATAATATTATTTCCAAAATATAAATTTTGAAATTAGCTCTTTTAATATTCATTATAAAATGGATAAATAAATCGATAAACATGTTCGGGTTAAAATGACATTGCTATTTAAAACAGATTAAATAGCCCAATTCCTTATCTTATTCGTTTATATTTTATACTGGGCCAGACCTCCCACATTAAGCCTGCGACTTGTGGATGCTGGATAGGCCGGTTCGTTCCGGGCAGACTTATCCCACAAGTTGGGCTTAACCCCGTGACATGGCCCCTTTCGTATTTGCGCACTTGGACCCCTCACATTAGGCCCAACATTTGTGGCTGCTGGATATGCCGGTTGGGTCCGAACAGACTTCCACCACAAATGTAACCTAACCTCGTGTGCAAGTACAATTATAATTTTTTATTATAATTATAAATATTTTACTGAAAATTATTTAAACGTTCTTTATTAAAATAATCCTCATACTAAAAGTGCTCTTTATATATTCCAATCTTTCTATTGTAATAGTAAAACCCAATCTTTTTAATGTAAGCTCTTTTTATATAAAAGGTACTTTTGTATAAATATGTACTTTTTCATAAACATATTTCTTTTATATAAATATGTTTCTTTCATATAGAAATGTACCCTAACAAAAAAAAAGACTAACTTTGATTTTAAAACATATTTCATTTTCTAAATTGGAATAAGGCCCAATCAATTACCATATAATTGTAATTATATGGACTTCACATACCGCATGAATATTATACTAATGATAAATATCATTAAAACCATCCACAACATCCAAAGTGCATCATATACTAATATAAGCGTCAATAAATAACGCTTATAACTAATCACAAGGGAGATGTGTGAATATCATCCCAAGACCTGTGTGGGGTTTTCAACCAACACATAACACATAACAAATAATTAAATAAATTATTTGTGCACTTGGGCGATGTGTAAAAATTATCGTCCCAATCAACATAAACAAGTCAGGGAACTTGTAAATGGCAGTGTAACATATTTCGTTGAATTCCAACATAAATGTTTATTTCTAACATAAATGTCGTTCTTTCTAATGACAAACGAATTAGTTTACAATTTCTATTTATAGAAAAGGAAATTTTATATGTCAATTCTAAATTTAACAAAAATGACAAATTTATCGGTTAATACTAAATTTGACTAAAAGGACAAATTTATATGTAAATACTAAATTTGACAAAAAGGACAAATTTATATGTTAATACTAAATTTGACAAAAAGGACAAATTTATATGTTAATACTAAATTTGACAAAAAGGACAAATTTATATGTATTAACATTTCTCATATGACGCCTTTATCAAAAGTTTTCTTTTAACTTCAATGCGATACTTATAACAAAAATGTTCTTTTTATAATAACATGTTTTCTAACATGAATTTGTTTCTTAACATAAATATAACTTTTATACTAACATGTTTTCTAACATGGATTTGATTATTAACATAAAATGTAACTTTTATACTGACATGTTCTTTTTAATCCTAAAAAGTAATGCTAACAAAATGATCCTTTTTAATGTTAGAAAGAAATAGCGACAAAAATGTTTCTTTTAATGTTAAAAAGAAATAGCGACAAAAATGTTTCTTTTTAATGTTAGAAAGAAATAGCGACAAAAATGTTTCTTTTTAATGTTAGAAAGAAATAGCGACAAAAATGTTTCTTTTTATATAAAAAATATATATAATATGACATAAAATGATTCCTCTTTATATAAGAAAAATATGACATGAAAGTGATACCTTTTTATATAAGAAGAAATATGACCACAAAATTGGTGTTTCTATGTCGGATTAAAAATTCTATTCAATTCACTAACATGTACAAAACGGAATTTTTATATTGAATTGACAAATCCTATTTCAATTCAATATAAAATGAACAAAGGGATTTATTTTTATAACAAACTAACACAGATCTAAATTTTTTGACAAACTAATCGGTGTCTATACAACACACAAATAGATGAGTCATCCAACATACACCACAAAATTATTTCATTACATACAAACAATAATCTAACAGCAATTAAATAATTAAATTAATTAATTAGTTAATTAAATAAATTCAGAAATCTCACCTCGTTCAGATTTAAATCTGAAATTCTAAATGGTTCAGAATCAGTCCCAAACAGTCCTATATCGTTCTATTCGATGTCACAGTCACAACGTCTCTGGTTTTACTGGATTTGGTCATCGTATGCAAAAGATATCATTAAAACAATTTTGATTAGAAATTCGTAACGCTCTTAAGTGCTGTTAAACAAGTAAATTAAAATTAACCTTCTTTTGGAAATCGGCCGACTGTTTTTTGTCCTTGTTCAAAGTTAGGGCTCGATCTAACTTCCAGTATGTTGCACAAGGACACGATCGGAGGGGTGGAGGTTGTCGGGCTTGGAATTTTTTTTTAGGAGAGATTAATAAACTTCAGGAAAGAGTAGAAAGGGAAGAAGGAAAATGGAGGACTTAATTCATAGAAAGAAAGGGGAAAAGATGTAGTGGTTTGGGAAAAATAAATGAAGAATGGATAAGAATGGTAGAATAAATAGCAGGTAATGCAAAACGTATGGAAGTGAATGGACAAAAGTGGCATAAATGACATATTAATATATATCTTTTTCTTTTTGCAAATATTTACATATATTTAAATGAAAGAAATAGAAATGATGCATGACTTAGAAACATAAGTGGGAACAATTAATGTGCACAAATGAATTTATGCTTGCATTTTGTAAATGGGAATTAACAAATGCAAAAATATGTCCATTTATCCATATGTTGTATGTTACAAAGAGAATGAATTAATTGAGGTGGTGATTTATTTCTCATTTATGATTCCTAAAATTCCCTTTGATTACATGCTATAATGACACATTTATAAACAATAACTAATGAGCATATATTATGGCCTTTAATAATAAGTCACTGATTTGCAATTTGTAAATAATTCATTTCCATAAATCCATTTGTCCTTATTCATTAAAAATTTGAAATTCAAATATACCTTTTCATTACACACATTATTTGCATTAAATTGTAACTTTTTAAGGATTCAATTCTCATTTATTGATCTTTAATTTACAATTACAATTCTCTATTTCCTATTAATTACAATATCTATTCACACATGTATATGACTATTAAAGTAGATATATTTGTTTATAAATGCATTGTTGGCATTTGCACTTTGCACCTACCGTTTCCTCATCTTGAATATACCTCGATGATTTGAATGAGCACATATTAATTTTAACTCAAAAAATATGAGATAAGTGGTGAAGTTTATGGTTTTATGTGATGCTATAAAGACGACACTAGATGTTTTATTAAAGCAATGAATGCATTCCATTTTTATGCTTGATTACAATTTAAAATTATTCCTACATGCATGCAAGTTAAGAAATTGATACATAGACATAGCTAATTTGTACTTCTTTCCCCCACAATTAAGGATTGGTTAGGAAACAACCAAGAAATTGATTGCCTATTATTTTTACTTTCAAAAGAAACCTTCAATTATGTGTTCAAGATATTTATAAAAAGAATAGGGTGCATGCTCTTTTTTCATCCAAACGATTATCTTCATGCTTAAGAAATGAGACTGTCTTTAGAGACACAAATTAAATATATAGTTTGGCACAACAATCTTGAAATATCCTTATGGTTTAAGATTTGTAAAATGGCTCTTTTTAATAGCTTTAATATAAAAAAATGAAAATTTTAAATTCTGGCACATTTTCCATTAAAATTTCTTAAAATAAAAATTTTAAATTGGCCCCAAAATTTCGGGTTGTTACACAAGATGGAAAATGTAAATTGGTATAAGCGTACCTCAGTACAAGAGTTACTCGGAGATATCTACTCTGCACCTGGGGTAAGCCTTTTTGATGCTATCCTCTGTCTCCCAAGTACAATCTCCAGGATCCCCACTCCATTGAACCTTGACTAGGTTGATCTTCTTGTTCCTCAAGATTTTGGTTTCTTTGCCAATGATCTTAATCGGGTCCTTTCTCACTGTCAGATTTGGAGCAATGTCTAGAACCTGTTGGTTTAGTTCATCCTCAATTAGATCTGGATCATAAACATGCTTGCGGAGTTGAGATACATGAAATACATCATGCACCCCTGGCAACCAGTCGGGTAGCTGCACTCTATAAGCGAGAGTACCAATCCTTTCGAGAAAGGGAATGGACCAATGAACCTCGGTGCCAACTTTCCCGTCTTCCCAAAACGAATCACGCCTCTCAAAGGAGAAACCTTCAAGTATACTCGATCACCCACAGAGAATTCTAGATTTCTTCTTCGCTGGTCTGCATAGCTCTTTTGTCGGCTCTGAGCAGTCAACAAGCACTTCTTAATCAAGTCAACTTTATCAGATGCTTCACGAACCATATCAGGGCCCAAGACTAGTCGATTGCCTGACCCCACCTAACATGCCGGAGATCTGCACGGCTTGCCATAAAGTAATTCAAATGGTGACATCCCCAAGCTTACTTGGTAGCAATTATTATAGGAGAATTCCATCAAGTGCAAGTGGTCCTCCCATGAACCGCCATAGTCAAGAATGCAAGCACGCAATAAATCTTCCAAAACACGATTCACTCTCTTAGTCTGGCCATCTGTCTGAGGGTGATAGGCAGAGCTCAGATTTAACTTGGTCCCCATCTCTTCTTGAAAAGCTTCCCAGAATTTACTGGTAAATAATGGATCCCGATCTCTGACAATGCTTTTGGGAACCCCATGCAGTCTGACTATCTCTTTAAGATAGAGCTGTGTTAAACTTCGAGCTGTTCTGTTGGACCGAACAGGGATGAAATGGGCAGATTTTGTTAAGCGGTCGACAATCACCCATATACTATCGTTGCCTTTTCTGCTTCGGGGCAAGCCATCTATAAAGTCCATAGAAATTTCCTCCCACTTCCAACCAGGCACTCCTAGCGGTTGCAACAAACCTGCCAGTTTCTGTTGATCACTTTTAACTTGCTGACAAGTGGGACATCTAGCAACATAAATAGAAATATCTCTCTTCATCGATTTCCACCAAAAGGTGCGCTTAAGATCATGGTACATTTTGTTTACACCTGGATAGACGCTGATCTTTGATTTGTGGCACTCATCTCTCTTCATCGCCCTTACGAACTCGCTCACAAAGCTTCTGAATAAATTCATCATTCTTTTGAAGAGCAGAGACTTTATCAATAAGAGTAAGAGTGATAATGAGATTGGCGATAATGAGATTGTTGCATTCTGCATTCTTTCTACTGAGTGCATCGGCTACCACGTTGGCTTTCCCGGAGTGTATAGGATATCCAGGTCATATGATGCAAGAAATTCGACCCAGCGCTGCTGCCTCATATTCAAATCTTTTTGGGTAAAAAGGTTCTTCAAGGATTTGTGATCCGTGGAAATTTCAAACTTTTTACCCAAGAGATAATGCCTCCATATTTTAAGAGCAAACACAATGGCCATTAGTTCAAGGTCATGCGTAACATAATTCTTCTCATGCGGTTTCAGTTGGCGGCTAGCATATGCGACTACTCTGCCTCTTTGCATCAGCACCGCACCAATACCTTAAATAACTAAGGGATAACATGTTAAAATGAGTTTTGTCATTAAAGGAAAAATGTTATCTCTGACATATTAATTATAAAAGAAACAACCTTGCTTAGAGGCGTCGGTCCAGACCTTCAACTCTTGATTGCCATCTATGATGGTCAACACAGGAGCATTGGTCAACCTCTTCTTTAGCTCTTAGAAAGCTGCCTCGCATTCCGGTGTCCACTTGAATTTCGTATGCTTCTTGGTTAGGTTTGTCAATGGACAAGCTACCTTCGAAAAATCTTTGACAAATTTCCGATAATAGCCAGCCAGTCCCAAGAAACTTCTGACCTCCGTGGGAGTTCTAGGCTGTTCCATTATTGGATGGCTGAGATCTTTCCTGGATCTACTGAGATGCCTTCCTTTGATACAACATGGCCGAGGAATTTCACCTCCTCTTTCCAGAATATGCATTTAGAAAATTTTGCTTTCAGCACATTTCTTCGCAAAATCTCTAAGACTTCTCTCAGATGTTGTTCGTGCTCAGCAGTGGATTTAGAATAGATGAGGATGTCATCGATGAACACGAGCACAAATTTATTTAAAACATCTCTGAATACTCTATTCATCAAGTCAACAAAATATGCTGGAGCATTACATAGACCGAAGGGCATTACTAGCCATTCATAAAAGATGTCTGGTCCTCTGAAAGCAGTTAAAGGCACACACTCCTCTGTAATGCGAAGTTGATGGAAGCCTGTAGCTAGGTCCATCCTAGAGAATACTCGTGCCCCATGCAATCTGTCAAGCAAGTCACTAATACGAGGCAGTGGGTATTTGTTCTTCAGAGTTTGTTTGTTGAGATCACGGTAGTCTACACATAGCCTGAGAGTACCGTCTGATTTTGGGACGAACACCACTGCTGATCCCCATTCTGAAAAGCTGGGCCTGATCAGACCCTTCCACAAAAGCTGCTTGGTTTGATTTTTCAGCTCCTCTCTTTCTTTTGGCGACATTCTCCGAATGGGATGTACAACAGGCCTTGCATTCGGAGCTAAATCAATTCGGAAGCTGGTTTCTCTATGCGGAGTAGGCCCTCAACTTCTTTGAATATATCAGCGTAATCTTTGACGATACGGATATCCTCAATAGAAGTAGGGGTAACTTCTAGAGAAGACCAAAATGTTTTCCTGTCGGTGGCTGAGCCATGGCATGGGATACATACATTATCGAGTTTAGTTTTAATTTGACAATTCTTTCGGCACATACTAACTCAGCTTCATATTTTGCTAACCAATCTATACCAAGTATGATGTCATACCCAGAAAACTCCATGATGATCAAATTAAAAGGAAACTGATAACGAGAATAGGAGATAAGCACTTTACAATACTGACCTAGAATGAGGGAACCTCCTATCGGACTATTAGCTCTAACCAAATTTTTGAGTTTTCTTGGTTTCAGTTTCAACTATTTACTTGCATCTTTAGAAATAAAGCTTCTTGCAGCACCAGTATCAAATAAGACAGTAATAGGGATGTTCTTAATATTAAGCGTACCTCCTAAGACATCGGGTTTATTAGGCCCCTCAGTCGAAGCTGGTGTATCTGCTCCCTCATTAACATGTGCCACCTTAGCATTCCTTAGCAGTGGACAATTCGCCTTGATGTGCCCCTTTTGATGGCAATGGTAGCATTCCCTTTTGTCCTGCAAACTTTGGCCACGATTCTGAGGATTTTGACCATGGTTCTGGGAACTCTGACCACGGTTCTGACTAGGGCCTGAATCATTTCTCTTGACCTTTTTAGGAGCTCTACACTCGTAATCGAAATGTCCAATCTTGCCGCAGTTATAGCATGTCACCTTGCTCCTATCCCTCTTCTTCCCTTGGGGTTTAGCTACAGAAGAATTGCTCGCCTCCTGTTTCTTGTTAGCCTGTTCCTTCTGGTTGTTGCTTTGACTTTTCCTTCTATCATGCGGCCCAAACTCATCATTCTCCTCATAGCGGCACGCCATCTCTACTACTTCATTGAAGGGTAGCTTAATATGGGCAGCGACTCGGTTCAAATATTTCTTGGACAGCCCCTTGATAAATTTCTTATTCTTCTCCACCGGATCTTGAATCAAACTAGGAGCATATCGTGAAAGCTCATCAAACTTCCTCACATGCTCAAAAACAGTCATATTCCCATGTTGTAGGTTAACAAACTGCTCGCGCAGGCGCTCTCTAGCTTGTGGGGGTATATACTTCTCATTGAAAAGCTCCTTAAATCTAGCCCAAGACATATTGGCCACGTCATTGCAGATTTTGATCGTATCCCACCAATGCCCTGCTTCCTCCTTTAGTTGCCAAACTGCCAGATAACGCTTTCGCTGATCTTCCAATTCCAAGCCTTCTAGGATCTTTTCGCAATCTTTAAGCCATTCTTCAGCCTGAATCGCAGACTCTCGCCCTGTAAAAGGTACACCTCCAAGGTTTTTGAATTTCTTTGACATTCTCTCCAAATCGAAAGACTGTGGAGGTGGTTCGACTACGACCTCTGAATTATGCTGTTCCTGTGTGATGGGTGTCTCGTCTCTAGCTTGCCCTCCAGCTCCTACTCGGGCTCCTCCTTTAGCCCCGCCTCGAGCTCCACCTCGGGCTGTCCTTGCTCTAGTATCCATTTAAATCAGTCTGTACCATCAAGGAAAGAGTCAGACCAACAAAAATGAGAATTTTCAAGAAAAGGTAAGATAAGGACAAGATGAAAAGGTGATGATGTAATGGCTGATAAATATGTGCTATTCTGCTGTGCTCATTCTAGGACATTACTAGTCCTATCTCTAATGAGCTACTCGTCTTAGAATTATGTGGATTCTAGCTAGACGAATTGTTCTAAATATGTTATATTCCGAAGCTAAGGTTAACCTTAGGCTCTGATACCAACTGTGATAAGCCCAAACTTCCATAGACCGAAAGCAAGGATAATCATTTAGGAATACAACATATTTACAACAAAAACAGATCTCAGATAATTATCATAACACATAAACCATTGCAGCGGAAATAAATGTCATCAGCATCAAAACAGAATCATCAGAGTATGCAGTTTTATAGGATCCACTTAGCAATACAATAAGTCTCAAAAGATAAGGAAATAAATTCCAAATTCCATTACATACATCAAAAGAAAATGATGGAAAAATGTCTCAAAGCAAGATAAAACTAGAGAAAAAGCCTTCTCCTTCTTCCGTCCAAGCAAGCTCCAATCAGAATGTATCACCTAAACCTGTCAATTGGCTGCCCATGTGGAAAGAGGGCACTCGAGTTTGCAAAAGTGAAACAAACTACGAGTCGGTCATGGGACTGGTGTGAGAATTCTTAACTAAATTATCTAACTACGTACAAATCTCAGGATCACGCCGCTAACGCGAAACGGGTTTACTCCATTGGATTTGCCAGTGCATAATATTATAAAGTTTATATAAAACAGCGAAATGACTTTTGAAAAATGAAATCATCATAAGACTCAGATCCTATCACACAATGCAATGCACACAGAAGGATAGAGTTTTCCCTTATGATGATCAAATATGCTTAATACGTGAAAAGTAATATTTTAATATTATCATTAGTGTTTAAGCAGTATTAAAATACTTCAATATAAATGTATCAATCCTAGACGGCATAGTACCCCATCCTACTATGTCGACGTATATAAGTTTACAATCAAAACCTAAATGTTGTCGTATTGGGAATTGGTTTTCTGTCATGAAATCGAGGCTAGGGATCGTCCTCTTCCGATTCGAGACACTCTAGCAAATGCCTCAGGATCCCCCGTAGTGAAACCTTGTCTGCAGTAGGGCCGGTCCTTACCTAACGGAAGTGGATTAGTTATGCCTGAACACACGTTTCCCGGTCCCTTTGGACCTATAATATGACCACTTCCGGCCTATAAATACCCGAGGTACCTCAATCCAAAATCCACATAAGTAAAATGCCGGGCCGTGTCAAAACCCAAGCACCACTCCTAGCTAGAAAGAAACATGTGCACTCCCTACGGTCCATATCCCGTTTTTGACTCATACCGGGGTGTGGGGCTCGCGAAGTCACGATATACACAAAGCTATGCCTAAACAGGCTATGCTTTGATCATCATCCACAAGGCCTTCTTTTCAACAAAGCTTTGATCATTGCATCTTGGCGTGCCACATTGACAATTCAACGCCATGCGGTCGATAGCTATCACTACGTATCAGGGTGTTAAGTAGAGAATAAATCCTCTACACCAAACAGACATATATTAATAGAAATCGATCTAATTACATGAAGTGAATTTCAACGTCAGACACGCATCCATTTAAAAGTCTGTTCTGGGTCTGAACGAAACCGGAGACACCAAAGAGGTTCTCGCTTATCCGCACGATCAACACACACATCCGGACAATTACTGCTTCAACCCAGTCCTGGGAGCAAGTTAGTCCAAGGTATTAGAAGTCATCGTCCATTCGATGTGAAGATCGCCGGTCTTCAACCATCGTCTTCTTACATCTTGGATTTATTCGTCGTGCAATTATTTGAAATGAGTTAAACTCGGCCTTTTCAAATAATTGTCGCATAATTATAATTTAAAACATTTCATATATATTTATAACTATTTATCACAATTTTTATTTATTAAAAATAGCTCAAAATAAATAAACGACGTTTCGGGTCAATGGGCGGCGCTGGCGCTGCTTTTACCAAAATTTGATTTACACATATCTTAAAATCTAACCGTCGGATTTTGATGAAATTTATATCGTTGGAAAGCTCTTCCCAAAGCGGTCCTAACGGTTCTAGTTTTGGGAAAATCCAACAGTCGGATCTTTCGGTATAATCGTTTATAGTTATGATTTCAAAACGCGAACTACCGCGCGTGTTTTGTTTAGTTAAATTTATATTATATATATATAAATCTATATATATAAACCATTTGGCGATTCCCACTATTGAAATCCATTCTTTTCACTCTATAAAATTAATATTTTTGTTCGCAAATTCAAATGCGACAAAAATAATGTTTTCAACAATGTATAATTTTGTATTCAATAAAAATGATATATTTGTCCGCCAATTCTATTGCGACAAAAATAATGGTTTCAATATTGTATATTTTTATATTAAATAAAAATGTAAAAGTCCCTTATTCTTTTTATTTATGTATAAAATGTAAATCTCTTTTTATTCTTTCCTATTTACATTGAAAATGTAAATCTCTTTTTATTCTTTCCTATTTACATTGAAAATGTAAATCTCTTTTTATTCTTTCCTATTTACATTAAAAATGTAAATGTCTTTTATCTATTTTTCATTACATTAAAAATGTAAGTTTCTCTATTTATTTTCATTACATAAGAAAACTCAATTAAAAAGTTAATTCATCTTTCTATGTAATATTTGCATTGTAAAATGCAATTAAAAAGGTGAACTTTATTTCTAATGTAAACATCTTTTCTAGTGTCAATATTCCTAATATAAATATATTTTCTAATGTCAAGATTTGATTCATTTCAACTATATTAACATAACGATGAAATTTTGTTCATTTCAACTATATAAACATGACGATGAAATTTTGTTCATTTCAACTATATAAACACGACGATGAAATTTTGTTCATTTCAACTATATAAACATGACGATGAAATTTTGTTCATTTCAACTATATAAACATGACGATGAAATTTTGTTCATTTCAACTATATAAACATGACGATGAAATTTTGTTCATCACAACTAAATTAACATAACGATGAAATTTTGTTCATCACAACTAAATTATCATAACGGTGAATTTTGTGTCATCACAACTAAATTATCATAACGGTGAATTTTGTGTCATCACAACTAAATTATCATAATGGTGAATTTTGTGTCATCACAACTAAATTATCATAACGGTGAATTTTGTGTCATCACAACTAAATTATCACAACGGTGAATTTTGTGTCATTACAACGACGACAACATATGATCGGGTGTATAATTTCCATGAATCAAAATAAAAGGTCCCACCTTTATTTTGTGAAATCAAACAAAATATATGAACTTTATTTATTTTATAAATAAGTAGTAAAGATCAAATCTTTATTTATTATACAAATCCAACTTTCTTTTATTTTATAAAACAAAATAAAAGATCAAATCTTTATTTATTATATCTCAAAATAAAAGATCAAATCTTCCTTTATTATATAAAACAAAATAAAAGGCTCAACTTTGTATTGATTTGATTCAAGGACAAAAGATCAAAAATTTATTTTATTTTGTTTCAAAAACCAAAGATCAAAACTATATTTTATTTTGTTTTCAAGAACAAAAGATCAAAACTTTATTTTATTTTTGTTTCAAAAACAAAAGATCAAAATTTTATTTTATTTTTGTTTCAAAAACCAAAGATCAAAACTATATTTTATTTTGATTTCAAGAACAAAAGATCAAAACTTTATTTTATTCTTGTTTCAAAAACAAAATTTCAATTTTAAGAGAAAGGAATAAAAATAAAAATAAGAATAAAAATAAAGGTGAGAACTTTATTATGATTACATCTGAATTTTACAGATCCAAACAGTCATACTATAACATGATATCACAACGAATATAACTCAACTATACAACAATCACCACATAACAGATCAGAAATAACATTCAGTGATTCAACTAATCGAATATAATTAAATTATTTAATTATTCTAATTCAGAAATCTCACATTAGTTCGCGATTTAGTCCAAATTTTCAGCAGTCCAAAATGGTCCCGTTTCAGTTCAGAGTCGTAGCTCTTGTCAATACGATCACAACGTCACTGAAATCATCGAATTCCCACTTGAAACGAATCAGTTATGATTAAACGAAGTTTTAAAACAATTAAATTATTTAATTAACTTGGAAAATTACCCTCCTTCCTCCTCTTCAGATGTCGGCCGACACTTTCAACTACTGCTCCAAACTAGGTCGGACTTTTGCTCGCGGTTCGGTTGCCTGGAGGTCGATCAGACAACGTCACGGGGAAGAGAGGGTTGTGGTGCTGCCACGCCTGGAAGCGGGGGCCACTCGGTGGCGTGGGTGGTCCTGGGCGGCGGTCGATACCGTCGGCCTTTGGGCGATCGGTGCGAGGGCTATGGGCGACGAGGAGGGTGATGGCTGGTACCAATGGAAAGCTCGTGAAGAGAGCTTCGAGGTGGTGTATGGGTTGAAATATGAAGGTTGGAGATGGAAGAGAATTTAGGAGGAGAAGTTCTGAGCGCTGTAGGCCATTGAAAATAAGGGGCGGCGGCTGTAGACGATGGGCGTACAGTGAAATGTATTTTAGTGAGACGACCCCAAACCCCGTACTGACGGCGGCATGGGTAATCCTTGGAATATAACACATAAACAGATAATAGCAGAGCAAAAATTAATAAATACACCAGATAATGCACAATAGAATATACTGGATAAACGTAATCATCAAAGTTACACAGTACAGGATCATACTTAGTACAAATACAGTTTAGCAATACATAAATGTCTACAGCGGAAAACAAACATAATATGTACAATAGGAGCTGAATAGCATAAAATAGATAAATGATAGAATCCATCTACAGCTCCATCTATCCAGAAAAAACCAGCTAAAACCTGAATACAAGGCTGCCCGTGTAGAAAAGGGGCACCCGAGTTTGAAAGTGAAACAAACTACGAGTCAGTCATGGGACTGGTATGAGAAATCTACTCAACACATTTAAAATATGGCTAATCATAGGACCACGCCACTTTCGTGGAACGGGTTTACTCCATTGGATCGCCAGTGCTTTAAAATAAATAATTCTTTTAAACATCGCAATGCTTTTATAAAAATGAAGCAATTATAAGACTCAGTTCCCATCACACAATGCAACGCAAACCAGAGGATAAAGTTTTACCATATAATGGCCAAAATATGCTTGATACGAATAAAACAAAAGCATTTGATATTATTACTAGTGTTTATATGTTTCAAAAACAATTTCAAATCATAACTATCAATCATAGACGGCATGGGTACCATATATCATGTCGCCATATATAGGTATACAATCAAAACCGCATAGTCGCGTATTTGGAAATTGGATTTCCGTCATGAACCAAGGCAAAAGATAGTCCTTACTGAATTCGAGACGCTCTAGTCCGTGTCTCAGGATCAGAACGCATCAACACTTTAGATCGTCAGGGCCGGTCCACCGAGGTGGATTATTATGCCTGAACAATACGTTTCCCCGCCCTTTGGGGCGTCAATGAGCCAATGAATGACTCCATCGGACCCGGATCGTCCGATCTAACCGAGGCGCCTCGCAACAGTAACAACCACATAAGTCAAACTCGTCAGGGCATGTAAAACCACTGACGCCACTTCTAACTAAAAAGAATTGCATGCCCCCCCTGAGGTCCTTCTCCCGTTTCTAGTTCATACCGGGGTGTGAGGCTCATGATTTCACGTTATACACAAAGCTACGCCACACAAGCGGTGCTTTGATCATCACCACAAGACTTTGCTTTTCAACAGAAGTCCTGATCATTGCATCTTAGCATGCCACACAGGCAATTCACACCGTGCAACTGATGGCTATCAATCACACAGAATAAATTCCAATGTCAGACACATTGTCCATTTGCAAGTCCGTTCTGGGTCTGAACGAAACCGTAGGTACTATATACCTCGCAAACTCATCGATCACCACGTACGTCTGGACGCTCATCACTCATTATCCATATTTCGGGATGCCTCCCAATCAGGACCTCGGTTACCATCCAAACGAGGTGAAGATCTCCGGTCTTCGACTACCGTCTTCATCTTCGATTTCTTATCGTCGATTCAGTTATTCAGAATGGGATAAACCCGGTCTTTCTGAGCAACTCGCGTATATGATAAACAAGTGCTACACAAACACTACTACGCATCATTTCAATTCATTAATCACTAACCGTAAATCGGTAAGAGAGCGATTTCCCAAATATTAACCCCGAAGGCCGAAACCAACATCAGATCAATACCCAAGAAACCATTCAACTTAGCCAACCTTCAGTTAGTTTCTAAATTTCACATCCATATCATTTATAATATTTTATAACGATTTATCGCTATTTTTATTTATTTTAAAATAGCCAATTTATTCAAAACGACGCTTCGGGCCATAACGCGGCCGTGGCGCTGTTTTTCTTCAGATTTGATTTACACATATCTGAAAATCTAACCGTTGGATCTTCACAAAATTTGCGTCATTAGAAAGATCTTTTCAAAACTCCAACGGTTCCAGTTTCGGGAAAATCCGACGGTCGGATCTCCCGGTACAATCGTTTGAAGTTTCGATTTCAAAATACGAACTGCAGCGTCGTTATTCGATTAAATATAATTATATTTATATATAAATATAATCGATTCTGTCGCTGTTTTTCTTCAGATTTGAATTAAACATTCCTGACAATCCAACCGTTGGATTTTTACAAAGTTGGTGCCGTTGGAAAGATATTTCCAAAGCGAACCCAACGATTGCGATTTCAGGAAAATCCGATGGTCGGATCTCCCGCACTAATCGTTTGAAATCACGGTTTCAAAATACGAACTGCAGCTTCGTTATTCGATATATTTCAATTCTATTTATATATATATCGATTCTTCGATTTCAAAACTATATGATTTTCATACATTTGATAAAAATGATATTTTTATCCAACTGTTTTCTATTTCAACACTTCACTATTTTTAACAATTCATGTATATAATAAAAATGTGATTTTTAATGTAAAATAATTTATTTCAAAACTCGACTATTTTATATAGTTAATATAGGTGATAGAAACAGGATTTTTATTATAAAACCATTTATTTCAAAACAAGATTATTTTATATAGTTCATATTGATGATAAAAATAGGATTTTTATTATAAAACAATTTCTTTCAAAATATGAATACCATTCAACACATGAATTTCAATTCAATGAATGAATATCGATTCAACACATGAAGGTTTTCTATAGTTTATATATATATAGATAAAAAGGTGATTTTTTATATTTAAAAACACGAATACCATTCAACACATGAATTCTACTCAATGAATGAATTTCAATTCAACACATGAAGGTTTTCTATAGTTTATATATATATAGATAAAAAGGTGATTTTTATATTTAAAAACACAAATACCATTCAACACATGAATTCTATTCAACGAATGAATTTCAATTCAACACATGAAGGTTTTCTATAGTTTATATATATAGATAAAAAGGTGAATTTTTTATATTTAAAAACACGAATACCATTCAACACATGAATTCTATTCAACGAATGAATTTCAATTCAACACATGAAGGTTTTCTATTCAACAGACGAATATAGTTTCAACAAATGAAAATAATTCTAACACATGAATATTATTCAAAATTTCGGTAGCATAACGGCAGGGTAGTTAAAACCGGGACCGTCCCTAGTACGGCTCCTCGCTCTACCTTAAAGCCTCGCAGCTTTTGACAATGGAGAATCATGCATCTAGTTCGCACGCAGGCGGCATGTATATTTTTTTCATTTCCACAAACTAATCCTATGTGGTTTCAACCAAATATTTCTCAACCACAAACGAGTATTTTTCAACCACAATCAATCAATATCAACCACAAACAATTTCAATCAACCATTCGCTATCAATCAATTTTCACACCAATCACAACCAATAAATATCGTCCATGGTTTGTGGACGAGGGGCATATATATATATATATATATATATATATATATATATTTGTATATATCATTTCACTTCCATTTCAACACATATATAATTTTTACAACGCATATATAACTTCTACATCGAACGTACAACTTATACAATGTTTATACATGAGGTGTACAACGCTTATATAACTCATACATCGACTATATAATTTATACATCATCGTTTTCCATATCGTTTATAATTTAGAAATCTCACTTTGGGTTCCACTCCACCAAAAATAGCAGAAGGCTCAGAAAAATATGCGGTCTCTTCAAGAATGTAGAAGACGTCCACACATTCACGATGTTTCCTGTTTCATCGAATTTCGTTAACGTATGAAAAAGATATGATTCTTAAATGATGAACGAACTTTGCGATGGTTTTATAGTGTTGAAATCACTTCAGAAATTCAAACCCGTACCTTTCAAAATGGGTTCGAAACTAGGTTTCCAATTTTCACCCAAACCGTAGCACGATGTCTCGATCAGACAGCACCACCTCGGAGTGCTTGGAGAGGCGCGCTGGCGCCTGAAACAGGGAGGAACTCGACGCAGCAGGGGCGGCGGAAACGAGGCACGAACGGAGAGACTTCGTGGACCTCGTTCTCGAAGCTGGGGCAACGATAGGTGATGCGGTTTGTTTTGATTTGAAGAGGGAGAGGAGATCTTCAAAAACCCCAATTGGAGCCTGGCCTGAAGATGAACAGGGCGGTGGCAAAAAGCACGGGAAGTTTTGAGCTACTTCCGTCGTTTATCGGAGGGGGGTTCCTGAGGATTTTTCTTTTTTTTTTTGTTTTAAATT
The DNA here is from genome assembly GCA_030737875.1 of Allium sativum. Taxonomy (NCBI): domain Eukaryota; kingdom Viridiplantae; phylum Streptophyta; class Magnoliopsida; order Asparagales; family Amaryllidaceae; genus Allium; species Allium sativum. The sequence goes on along the minus strand of JASFAX010000181.1, from coordinate 22,150 downwards.
CTGATTGGCCGGAATATATATATTTCAAAAAATTAGGGTTTTCACAAATGAACTCCTTTTTAAACCCAACGACTGTCATCCCTAGCGTTTTACCCCCATTCCGAACATAATGGGATATTTTTCATAGGCCCATTCGACTGTTTCAGTCAGTTTTCCTTCAAATTAAAATATAAAACATTCAATATTTGATTTGAACGTACATTTCAATTTGCCAGGGCCATAAACTGATTCGAAAAATTCCAGAAAAATAAATCTAGCTATATTTTGACGATATGGTCCCAACAAAACTAGTTTCGTCGAATTCTGAGACCGTTTGAAAAATGGCCCATTTCTGGTCGATCCAATTTAACTGTAATTGACCAAAACACATTTTCCTTCGCCACGCTCACATACTAGCTTCAAAAAATATGAAATTTGAAACCTAGCAATAACTTCACATCCCGGATCCAACAAAAGTGGTTTCGTCGAATTCTGAGGTCGTTTGCAAAATGGCCAATTTCACGGGCTATATAAATTCCATAATGACCTTTCTGAAAATTCATTTGGCCATAACTTTTGCTTCCCGCTACGAAGCATCGATTTTTCAGATTCGTTAGAGAGGTATTCACTAACAGATTTAAATATTTTTGGTTTCACTCAAATCCGTTTTGTTTTGCACCCGGTACAGTTAGTCAAATTTTGAATTCAGATTTTGAAACTACCGCGCCATTTCAGGCCTTGTTTATAATTAGAATTAATTATTTTGTTTTCAAACGTCGATTCAAACTCACTTTTCATTGCTATTATTTAAAATATCTATTTTAAATATTTAAAATCCACTATTTTAGCCAATTTAAAAAAATTTAAATTGGTTCAGATTTTCCGGGTCGTGACAATCTCCCCCACTTAAAACTTTTCGTCCCCGAAAAGGAACAAAGTCGAAAGTGGTTTGATTAATCAGTTCTATGTTCAATCTGGCTTCCATCCTCCAATTTTTCAGTTTTTGAGAATTTTCAAATTCTTCAAAAATTTGGCTAACACCCGAAATTTTCGAAAAATTTCGCCATAACCTCCTTTGTACGGGGAGAGGTTTGGAAATTTATTGGGCCGTATTAGGTACCCAATAAATCCTAATAAGCATACACATATTTATAGTGATATATTCTGGTGTTTACAGGGGAGCGTGTATAGATAATAACTCTAGAGAATAAATTCTCGTCACCCTGTCAAAGCCTGAGGGAGTGTGTATTTTAATTGCTCCAGAGGATAAATCCTCATCACCTCGTCCCGTGTGGGAAATAAATAGTCCATGTGCCATATCTAATAACTAGAGAGACGTGATTATTGTCAACTCCAGACCCGTGTGGGGTTTTTATTAATCTGGCAATTTTATCGTTACAATTTAAATAGTCCATATCAGTCATCATTTCAACCAGTAAAATATAGTCATCGCCATACAAGCCTCTCGCTCATATGGTAAATCTTCCACCTCGTCACACAAGCTCCAAATGCTTATGTGGTATATGATGAAGTATGCCTATCTTCAGAAATATGCCATGTAATGTAGTTCAAAATTAATTGTTACTATCCTATGGCGACGGTTATTATTACACACAGAATAACTAGCACTCCGCATCCAATGGCATTCACAGGAGTTGATATAATAATATTTCGCATCCAACTCATTAAGGTTTACCTATTTGTCGGGCACGCAAATAAATTCTTTACTCAACCGCTATCCAATTACCTGTTCAAACATATATAATGCACAAGTATATATATCTATCTATTTTCTAGTCAGTTCAATGTGTGATTTAATCAAATAAATTCTACCATTCATTCTCTTATTAATTAAATTAACTATCGTTTCAATAATTTAATTAATCTAATTTACTATCACACAACACAAACAACAAGCAATTTGTTTTTAACTTTTCAAAAATATATCTTTTATATATTCAAAAATTATATTTCTAAAACCAGACTATATATATAATCATAAATACGTCATTTAGAAACATATAACTCTCGACTCGTCCTAGGGCACTTCTGACCCCATCTCAAACGAGTTGTTCTGATTCTGCTATACCCATACTAGGATATTGCTGATCCTATCTGTAATGAGTTACTCGTCCTAGAACACTACTGGTTCTATTTCTGACGAGTTCGTTAATATATTATATTCCAGAACTAAGCTTAACCATAGCTCTGATACCAAATGAGACGACCCTAAACCCCGTACTGACGGCGACAAGGGTAATCCTTGGAATATAACACATAAATAGATAATAGAAGAGCAGAAATTAATAAATACACCAGATAATGCACAATAGAATATACTGGATAAACGTAATCATCAGAGTTACACAGTACAGGATCATACTTAGTACAAATACAGTTCAGCTATACATAAATGTCTACAGCGGAAAACAAACATAATATGTACAATAGGAGTTGAACAGCATAAAATAGATAAATGATAGAATCCATCTTCAGCTCCAGCTATCCAAAAAGAGCCAGCTAAAACCTGAATACAAGGATGCCCGTGTAGAAAAGGGGCACCCGAGTTTGAAAGTGAAACAAACTACGAGTCAGTCGTGGGACTGGTATGATAAATCTACTCAACACATTTAAAATATGGCTAATCACAGGACCACGCCACTTTCGTGGAACGGGTTTTCTCCATCGGATCGCCAGTGCTTTAAAACAAATAATTCTTTTAAACATCACAATGCTTTTATAAAAATGAAGCTATTAAAAGACTCGGTTCCCATCACACAATGCAACGCAAACCGGAGGATAGAGTTTTACCTTATAATGGCCAAAATATGCTTGATACGAATAAAACATAAGCATTTGATATTATTACTAGTGTTTATATGTTTAAAAAACAATTTCAAATCATAACTATCAATCATAGACAGCATGGGTACCATATATCATGTCGCCATATATAGGTATACAATCAAAACGGCACAGTCAAGTATTTGGAAAGTGGAATTCTGTCATGAACCAAGGCAAAAGATAGTCCTTACCGAATTCGAGATGCTCTAGTCTATGTCTCTGGATCAGAACGCATCAACCCTTTAGATCATCAGGGCCGGTCCACCGACGTGGATTATTATGCCTGAACAATACGTTTCCCCGCCCTTTGGGGCGTCAATAAGCCAACGAATGACTCCATCGGACCCGGATCGTCCGATCTAACCGAGGCGCCTCGCAACAGTAACAACCACATAAGTCAAACTCGTCAGGGCATGTAAAACCACAGATGCCACTTCTAACTAGAAAGAAACGCATGCCCTCCCTGAGGTCCTTCTCCCGTTTCTGGTTCATACCGGGGTGTGAGGATCGCGATTTCACGTTATACACAAAGCTACGCCACACAGGCGGTGCTTTGATCATCACCACAAGACTTTGTTTTCAACAGAAGTCCTGATCATTGCATCTTAGCATGCCACACAGGCAATTCACACCGTGCAACTGATGGCTATCAATCATACAGAATAAATTCCAATGTCAGACACACTGTCCATTTGCAAGTCCGTTCTGGGTCTGAACGAAACCGGAGGTACTATATACCTCGCAAACCCATCGATTACCACGTACGTCTGGACGACCACCACCACTCATTATCCGTATTTTGGGATGCCTCCCAATCAGGACCTCGGTTACCATCCAAACGAGGTGAAGATCTCCGGTCTTCGACCACCGTCTTCATCTTCGATTTCTTATCGTCGATTTAGTTACTCAGAATGGGATAAACCCGGTTGAGCAACTCGCGTATATGATAAAAAAGTGCTACACAAACACTACTACCCATCATTTCAATTCATTAGTCACTAACCGTAAATTAGTAAGGGAGCGATTTCCCAAATATTAACCCCGAAGGCCGAAACCAACATCAGATCAATACCCAAGAAACCATTCGACTTAGCCAACCTTCAATTAGTTTCTAAATTTCACATACATATCGTTTACAATATTTTATAACGATTTATCGCTATTTTATTTATTTTAAAATAGCCAATTTATTCAAAACGACGCTTCGGGCCATAACGCGACCGTGGCGCTGTTTTTCTTCAGATTTGATTTACACATATCTGAAAACATAACCGTTGGATCTTCACAAAATTTACGTCATTAGAAAGATCTTTTCAAAACGAATCCAACAGTTCCAGTTTCGGGAAAATCCGACGGTCGGATCTCCCGGTACAATCGTTTGAAGTTTCGATTTCAAAATACGAACTACAGCGTCGTTATTCGATTAAATATAATTATATTTATATATATATATATAATCAATTCTGGCACTGTTTTTCTTCAGATTTGAATTAAACATTCCAGACAATCCAACCGTTGGATTTTTACAAAGTTGGTGCCGTTGGAAAGATATTTCCAAAGCGAACCCAACGGTTGCGATTTCAGGAAAATCCGATGGTCGGATCTCCCGCACTAATCGTTTGAAATCACGGTTTCAAAATACGAACTGCAGCTTCGTTATTCGATATATTTCAATTCTATTTATATATATATATATATCGATTCTTCGATTTCAAAACTATATGATTTTCATACATTTGATAAAAATGATATTTTTATCCAACTGTTTTCTATTTCAACACTTCACTATTTTTAACAATTCATGTATATAATAAAAAATGTGATTTTTAATGTAAAATAATTTATTTCAAAACTCGACTATTTTATATAGTTAATATAGGTGATAGAAACAGGATTTTTATTATAAAACCATTTATTTCAAAACAAGATTATTTTATATAGTTCATATTGATGATAAAAATAGGATTTTTATTATAAAACAATTTCTTTCAAAATATGAATACCATTCAACACATGAATTTCAATTCAACGAATGTATATCGATTCAACACATGAAGGTTTTCTATAGTTTATATATATAGATAAAAAGGTGATTTTTATATTTAAAAACACGAATACCATTCAACACATGAATTCTATTCAACGAATGAATTTCAATTCAACACATGAAGGTTTTCTATAGTTTATATATATAGATATAAAGGTGATTTTTATATTTAAAAACACTAATACCATTCAACACATGAATTCTATTCAACGAATGAATTTCAATTCAACACATGAAGGTTTTCTATAGTTTATATATAGAGATAAAAAGGTGATTTTTTTATATTTAAAAACACGAATACCATTCAACACATGAATTCTATTCAACGAATGAATTTCAATTCAACACATGAAGGTTTTCTATTCAACAGACGAATATAGTTTCAACAAATGAAAATAATTCTAACACATGAATATTATTCAAAATTTCGGTAGCATAACGGCAGGGTAATTAAAACCGGGACCGTCCCTAGTACGGCTCCTCGCTCTACCTTAAAGCCTCGTAGCTTTTGACAATGGGGAATCATGCATCTAGTTCGCATGCAGGCGGCATGTATATTTTTTTCATTTCCACAAACTAATCCTATGTGGTTTCAACCAAATATTTCTCAACCACAAACGGGTATTTTTCAACCCCAATCAATCAATATCAACCACAAACAATTTCAATCAACCATTCGCTATCAATCAATTTTCACACCAATCACAACCAATAAATATCGTCCATGGTTTGTGGACGAGGGGCGTATATATATATATATATAGCATTTCACTTCTATTTCAACACGTATATAATTTTTACAATGCATATATAACTTATACATCGGACGTACAACATACAACGCTTATACATGAGGTGTACAACGCTTATATAACTCATACATCGACTATATAATTTATACATCGTCGTTTTCTATATCGTTTATAATTTAGAAATCTCACTTTGGGTTCCACTCCACCAAAAATAGCAGAAGGCTCAGAAAAATATGCGGCCTCTTCTAGAATGTAGAAGACGTCCACACGGTCACGATGTTTCCTGTTTCATCTAATTTCGTTAACGTATGAAAAAGATATGATTTTTAAATGATGAACGAACTTTGCGACGGTTTTATAGTGTTGAAATCACTTCAGAAATTCAAACCCGTACCTTTCAAAATGGGTTCGAAACCAGGTTTCCAATTTTCACCCAAACCGTAGCACGATGTCCCGATCAGACAGCACCACCTCGGAGCGCTTGGAGAGGCGCGCTGGCGCCTGAAGCAGGGAGGAACTCGACGCAGCACGGGCGGAGGAAACGAGGCGCGAACGGAGAGACATTTTGGACCTCGTTCTCGAAGCTGGGGCAACGATAGGTGATGCGGTTTGTTTTGATTTGAAGAGGGAGAGGAGATCTTCAAAAACCCCAACTGGAGCCTGGCCTGAAGATGAACGGGGCGGCGGCAAAAAGCTCGGGAAGTTTTGAGCTACTTCCGTCGTTTATCAGGGGGGTTCCTGAGGATTTTTCTTTTTTTTTATAAATTCTGATTGGCCGGAATATATATATTTCAAAAAAATAGGGTTTTCACAAATGAACTCCTTTTTAAACCCAATGACTATCGTCGCTAGCGTTTTACCCCCATTCCGAACACAATGGGATATGTTTCGTAGGCCCATTCGACTGTTTCAGTTAGTTTTCCTTCAAACAAAAATATAATACATTCAATATTTGATTTGAATGTACATTTCAATTTGCCAGGGCCACAAAATGATTCGAAAAATTCCAGAAAAATAAATCTAGCTATGTTTTGACGATACGGTCCCAACAAAACTAGTTTCGTCGAATTCTGAGACCGTTTGAAAAATGGCCCATTTCTGGTCGATCCAATTTAACTGTAATTGACCAAAACACATTTTCCTTTGCCATGCTCACATACTAGCTTCACAAATTATGAAATTTGAAACCTAGCAATAACTTCACATCCCGGATCCAACAAAAGTGGTTTCGTCGAATTCCGAGGTCATTTGCAAAATGGCCAATCTCACGGGCTATATAAATTCCATAGCGACCTTTCTGAAAATTCATTTGGCCATAACTTTTGCTTCCCGCTACGAAACTTCGATTTTTTAGATTCGTTAGAAAGGTATTCACTAAAAAAATTAAATATTTTTGGTTTCACTCAAATCCGTTTTGTTTTGCACCCGGTACAGTCAGTCAAAGTTTGAATTCAGATTTTGGAACTGCTGCGCCATTTCAGGCCTTGTTTATAATTAGAATTAATTATATTCATTTTCAAACGTCGATTCAAACTCACTTTACATTGCTATTATTTGAAATATTTATTTTAAATATTTAAAATCCACTATTTTAGCCAATTTAAAAAAAATTAAATTGGTTCAAATTTTCTGGGTCGTTACATTTAGGGTTTTTTAATTCCAATATTTATAATAATTTCCATGTATTTTTACAATTAAACCCATACGTTTCAAACTAAACCTTTTTCAGCCCAACTGAAGGTGTCTCTAGCAAATAACCCATATTCCAGATCCAACGGGCCAGGCCCCGTCATCCCAAACGGCTGTTTGTGACCTGTATTATTTAATTTAATATTTAATTCCTTTATTAATTTAATTCGTCTGCATAAATAAATTCATCGAGGCCACAAACGGACTCAGAAAAATCCGGAAAAAATATATTTGTCTATGTTATGACGATACGGTCCTAACAAAATTAATTTCGTCAAATTCTGACATTGTTTGAAAAATGGCTATTTTTCAGTCGATTAAATTTGACTATAATCGACCGAACTCATTTTCCTTCGCCACGCTCACATATTAAATCGAAAAATTCTAAAAATTGAAACCTAGCAATAATATGACATTTTGGTCCCAATGAAAGTGGTTTCGTCGAAAACAGAGATCGTTTGAAAATTGACTATTTTCACTGGCTTTAATGTTATTTAAAAATGGAATTTTTAATTTCTGCCACATTTTTCCACCAAATAATTTAAAATATTTTTTTTAAATTGGTTCGGATTTTCCGGGTCGTTACATGTATGGTGGCCAGAGGTTCTGGAAGATAAACGTAGCCTGAAGCCTCACAACCAGGAAATGACAAAAATCGGGCAAGTAGCATGGCTATGTAGGTCATTCCCATTAGGGTGTATTGTCACCATCTAGAGAAATTCGTATTTGTTCTTCTTTCAGTTCTGTATCTTCGGATAATGGTTATTTAAGCCCAACCATAGGTGGAAATATAATTCGATACACTCAAGAGAAATGAGTGGTCGGTCATGTGTGAGCCGGGTTGCAAGATGTTCTTGTTGAACCCCAGTGTATCCCCTCTAGAGTACACTGATCGGGAGGTGATTCCATACCTTGTCATAATTGGAATCCAATCTCCAATAAGCGTCCTGCGGTTTTTGATTTTATACTATGTATGTGGAGCATGAGATGCAAGTGTTCTGCTATTTGATTAGACATTATTATAATATCACTGGATTTTGATATAAAAAATGGTTTGGTTATAGTAAGTAAAAACCATCCATGTTTATGTGTGGGTTGGTCTTACTATTATCTTTTGTTTCAAAAGGATTTTCAAAGTTAAACAATATGGTTGGAATTCACTCAAATTAGTCCCATGACTAACCCAGAGTTTATTTTGTTTGTTTTCCCTAAACTCTTGGGTGCCCAAATTTGTACGGGCAGTCAAGTGTTTCTGGCTTTATAGATACACTTGGAGGAGCTCGAAGCAAGAGGTTTCACCACTTGTTATTTAGCTATCATTTCCACTGTAATGTATATGAGTTATATTCTGATATGGTATGTATATATACAAATTCAGATTCGTATTTCAAAGTGTTATATAATATATTTTATTCGTTCCACTGTGAGATTCGTGTTTACTCTGGTACTGTTTAGATTCTGATGTTCTTCTTCTTCTATTCTATTAGTTCTACCTTATATTTCTCATCCTCTTGTTTCTTTCTATTAAAGATCTGTATTTTCGTGCACTTTGAGTTGAATGTGTAGGATATTAGTCAGCTCAAATCGGTACGGATTTGCGGGTCTTTACAATCCTCTCTTATGAGTTCCATCCATGCATAACCACGAGGATTTTCAAATGAGAATGGAAGCACATAGAGATTAAGGTGATTCACCCATGCATAACCGCGAGGACTTTTAACTTAGAGTGAATACCAAGGATAAAAAATTAATCTTTTATTTAATAATTTGATCATAATTTTCCTTATTTCCAAAAATAATTTAAACTCCCCATATTATATAAAATTATGATGAGTGATAGAAATATGGTAGAAATAGAAGATGATCGTGAAATAAGCTCTAATTCAAAAAATATAATAAAATTTGTCCAACCATCATGAAAATTTAAATAATATTTTCTCTTGTTATGAAATATACCATAGTCACAACTCATCATAACCTCACAAATCTATTAATAATTTTGACGAGTTCCAAAATGGTTCAAATCGATCAGTAATTTCAAATTTTGAATAAATAATCAAAAATAATTTTAAAATTGAAAATACCAATTTCATGAGTTTTTTTTAAATATCAATGCCAATTGAAAATCAACATCAAAAATCAGTTAGTAGAATGTGAAAATTTTCTAATATTTCTAACACTGATTGCTCCTAGACAATTTTAAAAGTACTTATATATGAAATTCAAATTGCCTACGGAATTTAAAGAGATCTAATCATTGATTTTTCAACTCATCGTCCAATCACCAAGATTTTCAAATGAATAAAATCAATTTTCTTATCAGAGCAACACACAAAAAATATATTTTCAAAACAAGAATCAAAAGTGAAATTTTTAGAGAATTTTTAAATAAGCACAAGAACCAGTCAACGATTAAATCTGAAGGTAATTATTTGAAATCGCTTAAGAAAAAAAAATCAAATTTTATAATTCAAGAAATTCAAAAATTAGTCACGAATGATTTTAGAATCAATATAACCATGCCAAGTAAAAAAAATGAAATTTTCACAACTAATCAATCATTGCTTTCAAGTAGTTCGCTGTATCGAATTCAGTTTTTTTATATTTTCAAAGTGAATAAGAGGAAACTCAAAACAACAAAAATGTGCGAAATTTCAATTGTCATTCGAGAGCATCATAAATTTTAAAATTCTGAGCATAAAAATAAAATAAAAAGGAAATAAAAAAATAAGTTTAGAGATTATACCTGACTCACCATAATCGATGTGAACCAATTAATCTCCAACTCAAAAATCTATGCCTAAGGAACTCAAATAATTCGATAATATGGGACAACTTGAATTTTATCACTCTTAAGCATAGTTGTTCCTTATCTTCCTTCGGTACCTGAATGTTTACAGGATCGAGTGGTCTAACAAAGGTTGTTTTACCACTCTTATCTTCGTTTACATGTTTTGGTACCTAAACCTGTTTGTATAACAATCCTTATTATTTATTAAAGTACCCTTTGGAACCCAAATTCGTTTAGACTTATTTGAATTCATCTTATTATTTTTTGGAATCCAAACATGTTTAAATGAATTTTTTTTCAAAACGAGTTATTATTTCGTTTATGATTTCAAAACCCTTTGAAATTATTTGATTTCAAAATTTCAATTCGATCGGTTTCAAAGCCATTTAAAGAATTTTTAAAATCATTAGGATTTTGTTTTTCAACTTTATAAAATCCAAAACCAAGTCCATTTTTATTCTGAACAAAAAATTGGTTTTTTAACAACATATTCAACGATTTCTTTCCTTTAGAAAATTTAGTCAAAGTTGATTCAAGCCGTTGAATTTTAGCTTTAAGATCGCTATTTTTTCTCATAAAATTTGAACAACGACTAATAACTATTTTCCGCTTTTCAGTATCAGTTTGTTTTAAAACCAAATTTTCGTTTTCAAGTGCTTTGATTTTAGCATTAGATTTAGAAATATCAATTTCAAATTGTTTTCGCTTTTCTGAATCAATTTTTTTCAATTTCTCTAAGCTTTCCAATTTCCTTTTCAAAGTCACGATTATTGTTTTTCAAATTCATATTTTCACTTTCAAGCAACTCAAAATTAGTTTTGAAATTCAAAAATTCATCACTCAAAATCTGGCATTTTTCGCATTCTAAAAACTGTGAATTCTTAACTTCTTCAAGTTTTCTTTCTAATCTGTTATTTTCTTGAACTAGTTTTGACCAATTAGATTTTAGTTTCTTAACTTTTAGTTCAAGAGAACCAATGGTTTTTGTGAGATCATGACACATTAAAATTAAATCTTCGTAAGTAAAATTCGATACCTCGCTTGAATCCTCTTCACTACTTTCCGAATCAGATTGAGCCATAAGACACAAATTTTCTTCCTCTTCATCACTTTCAAAAACTTCTTCTCCTTCCTCGCCATCCCATATAGTAGAAAAAGCCTTCTTCTTTCTCTAAATTTCTTCTTCTTTTCATTCTTAAGATGTGGGCAATCTGGTTTGATATGTCCGGGTATCTTGCAATTGTAGCAAAACACTTCATTGTTTGAACTTTCAGACTTGTTGGGGTTTTAAATTCTTCTTTCGTGGCATGTAATTTCTTTTGGCTTACTTCCTTAAAACCATGGCGAGCTCTTTAGCAGGATCTTCGTCATCACTTTCAACAGTATTATTCAAAGAAATTGTCTTTTTCTTTGATTCAGAATTCTTTCATTCTTCTCTTGCTTTTAACTCCATTTCGTAAGTAATCAAATTTTCGATCAACTCTTCCATGCTTATTTTATTCAGATCTTTTGATTCTTGAATCGCTGTCACTTTAGCTTTAAAATTCATCGGTAGCACTCTCAATATTTTTCTGATCAATTCCACTTCAGTATATGTTTTGCCAAGAGCTTTTGCATTGTAAACCAGTGATGAAAAATGCCCAAACATCTCTTTTATATCTTCGTCTTTTTGCATAGAGAAATTTCCATATTCGTTGCTGAGTAGAGCGAGACGAGATTCCTTAACTTGAGATGTACCTTCGTGTGTGACCTCCAACGTGTGCCATATTTCCTGCGCAGTTTCACAATGAGAAATTCGATTAAATTCAGTTTTACCAAGAGTACATATTAAAGCATTCATCGCTTTGGCATTAGTTGAAAACAATTTTTTATCATTAGCATCCCACCTATCTTTTGATTTAGGAACTTCAATACCATTAACAATAACAGTGGGATATTTATAACCTATTTCCATAATATCCACACATCATAATCGACTGAACTCAAATAAATTTTCATCCTAACTTTCCAATAAGCATAATCAGTTCCATTAAACATTGGTGGTCTAGCTATGGACTGACCCTCAAAAAAAGCGTTAATAGACAGATTCATCACTCTAGACTTAAAATAAAATAAAAAATAAAAAATACCTTGCTTTGATACCACTGGTAGGATCTAAATTTGTAATAACCCGGAAATCTGAGCCAATTTAAAAATTTTATTTTGGCAATTTTAGCGAATTTTGAATATTTAAAATGAATTATTTTAAATAAAAACGACAAGAAATTTATTTTGAATAGAAGTAGAACGTATATATTTATATACGTCGACGTTAGAATATAATATTTTATTTTAATTATAAAAGGAATTGAAAATGGCGCGGTAGTTCGATAATTCGATTTCAAATTTCAAATGAATGAACCGGGTGCAAAATAAACCGGATTTGAGAGAAACCAAAAATAGTTGAATTTATTTGAGAATATCTTTCCAATGAATCCGAAAAATTGAAATTTCATAGCGGGGATAAAAAGTTATGTCCAGTTGAAAATTCAGAATAGCCGCTTTGGAATTCTGGCCTTTAAAAATGGAAATTTTGCAAATGACCTCGGTTTTCGACGAAACCACTTTTGTTGGATCTGTGATGTCAAGTTATTGCTAGATTTCAAAATTCGTAATTTTTCGAATCAATATGTGAGCGTGGCAAAGGAAAATGCGTTTGACCAGTTTCAGTTGATTTTAATCGACTGGAAAATGGCCATTTTTCAAACGTTCTCAGAATTCGACGAAATTAATTTTGTTAGGACCGTATCCTCAATACGAAGCTAGAAAATTTTTCGGGAATTTTTAGAGTCCATATGTGGCCTCGGTAAATTGAAATGCACGTTCAAAGTCAATATATAGATGTATATTTTGATTTTCACAAAAACTGATCGAAACGATCGAATCAGCTTACGATATATATCCCATTGTGTTCGGAATGGGGGTAATTAGCTAGGGATAACAGGTGGTGGGTTCGATTTCGAGTTCGAATTTGAAAGTTGACTTTTTGGAGAAAATTAAATTAATTAAATAAATAAATATATAATAACCCCCTATTCTCCTTCTCACTCTTCCTTCAGTTCAATTTCAGAAGAAGAAAAAAAACTAAAAACCGCTGCTCGATGCTAGGGCCCGCCACCGCTCCACGCCGGAGATGACCCTGAGCTCCTCCCTCCTCTCGTGCTCCTCTGATCCCCTGCTTCCTCCTCTCCTTCTCCCCCATTAAACTATGCCCTAACCCCACAACCAAATCCGCCGCATTCAACACCCACCGCAACTCCTCCGCCTGCAACCTCTCCGGCGACTGCTCCCCTACCAGCGCAGGTGTCCCCCCCCCTCGAACTGTAAGTTATTTTACTTTATTTTATGTTTATTTACTAATTTAAGAAAAAAAATCAGTTTCATTTCATTTTATATAGCCTTGTATGAAGTTAGAATTTTATTTACAAAAAGATCATATTTTTAAAAGCGAAAAGATCATATTTTTAAAAGCGAAAAGTTCATATTTTTAAAAGCGAAAAGATCATATTTTTAAAAGCGAAAAGATCATATTTTTGAAAGCGAAAAGACCATATTTTTGAAAGCGAAAAGATCATATTTTTGAAAGCGAAAAGATCATATTTTTAATATAGTAAAGGTGAAATTTTTTAAATATGAAAAGATTTGATTATTTTTATATATATGCGAAAGAAGTGATTTTTGTATGCATAACAACGATATAAAGATTCGATTTTTATATGAGTGGAGAATTAAAAATATAATTTTTAATATATGTAACATAATAAAAATATAATTTTTATTATATGAGAAGTGAAATGAAAATATAATCTTTACAGTAAAAGAAGTGAAATAAAAATATGAACTTTATTTTTATCATGAAGTAGTGAGAATAAAGATTCGATTTTTATATGAGTAGCATGAAGATAATAAATTCGGTCGTTGTGGTCGGACTCTATTATGGATTTCTGACCACATTTTCCATAGGGCCCTCTTATCTCTTCCTTCTCCGAGCTCGGGTTATGGAAGAAGGAACTGAGAAGGAGATATCAGCAACAACGCGTTTTATTACGGGGCAGCTCATGATGTTCATATCGATCTATTATACGGCACTGCATCTAGCATTGGGTAGACCTCATACAATAACTCTCCTAGTTCTACCATATCTTTTGTTTCATTTCTTCTGGAACAATCACAAAAACTTTTTTGATTATGGATCTACTACCAGAAATTCCATGCGTAATCTCAGCATTCAATGTGTATTCCTGAATAATCTCATTTTTCAATTATTCAACCATTTCATTTTACCAAGTTCAACGTTAGCCAGATTAGTCAACATTTATATGTTTCAATGCAACAACAAGATGTTATTTGTAACAAGTAGTTTTGTTGGTTGGTTAATTGGTCACATTTTATTCATGAAATGGGTTGGATTGGTATTATTCTGGATACGGCAAAATCATTTGATTCGATCTAATAAGTACCTTGTGTCAGAATTGATAAATTCTATGGCTAGAATCTTTAGTATTCTCTTATTTATCACATGTGTCTACTATTTAGGCAGAATGCCATCGCCTATTGGTACTAAGAAACTGAAAGAAACCTCAGAAACGGAAGAAAGCGATGTAGAAACAACTTACGAAACGAAGAAGACGAAACAGAAACAAGAGGGATCCACTAAAGAAGACAAAGATAGCCCGGTTTACGAAGATTCTTATCTTGATATCCATCAAGATAATTGGGAATTGGGAAAACTTAAAGAAGAGAAAACGTCTTTTTGGTTTGAAAAACCTATTGTAACTTTTCTTTTCGATTATAAACGATGGAACCGCCCATTGAGATATTTAAAAAATGATAGGTTTGAAAATGCTATACGAAATGAAATGGCACAATATTTTTTTTATATATGCCCAAATAAAGGAAAAAATCTAATCTCTTTTACATAGCGGCATAAAAATATGATTTTTATATTATGAGAAGAATAAAAATGTGATTTTTATTGTGAACAACGTGAAATGGTTGAGTTGGAATGTCGAAAGAATCGGAATGGTTCAGAAGTTCAGGAATAGATAACGGCGGAGTGGAACCCTCTGTGAGAACTCCTCACTTTTATTTTAATTTCTAGTTGAAATATATACAAGGATGCAGACGGTGCTTAGTAGCATCCGACACCCATCGTCCACAGACCATGGATGACTTGTTTGTTTGATTGCTATGTTGTGAAATTTGATTATGTGATGTGGAATGATATAAAATATTTTATAGTTAAAAATATGATTTTTAACGTGTATGGAAAATAAATATTTATAAACAAATCGGACGATTTGTTTATATAAACTGATTTGACTGATATTGATTAGGACGATAAATTTTACACATCGCCCAACCGCACAAATAAAATATGTGTTTGTTGATTTGAAACCCCACACAGGTATTGGGGTGAGATTTGTCATACACTAATCTCGATTGCTTAGTTGTATGCCAATCGGTGGGTTGACAGACTGTGTAAGCGTTAAATATTTATGTTTAATACTTATGCAGTTGTGTGGTGCACTCTGGATGATGGTTGATTATTTATCGTTGCTATTATATACATGTGTTGTAGAAAATCCATATAATTGACATTATATGGTAATTGATTGGGCCTCATTCCAATATAGAAAATAAATTCATGTGTTGAATAGAAAGTAAATTCATGTGTTGAATAGAAAATAAATTCATGTGTTGAATTGAAAAATATTCATGTGTTGAATAGAACAAACATTCATGTGTTGAATAAAAGTCGTGTTGATTAGATTAACGCCATTTTGACGTGAACGATATTTATATCGATTTTATTCATTTTCCAATGAATATTGAAAGTGATTTCAAAATTCGATTTAAATGGAAATGAATTGAAATTCGAATTAAATTGAAATGAATTGAAATTCGAATTAAATTGAAATGAATTGAAATTCGAATTAAATTGAAATGAACTGAAATTCGAATTAAATTGAAATGAATTGAAATTCAAATTAAATTGAAATGAATTGAAATTCAAATTAAATTGAATAGATTTGAAATTCAAATTAAATTGAAATGAATTGAAATTCGAATTAAATTGAAATTGAATTGAAATCGATTTGAAATGAAATTAAAATGAATTTATATTGAAAAATTCGTTTTTTATTTGAATTTGAAAAGGAAGTTGAAATCGTTTTGAAAACGAATTTAAACGATTTATAAAATATGTTTTGAAAGTAAATCGATGAAATATATGTAATATATATTATATATATAGAATGGCCTGAATAGAACGCGCCGCGCTGCGGCAGTTCGCGAATTTCGACCATTGACTTCGAATTGACGTTACGGGAGATCCGACCGTAGGATTCTCCTAAACCCGGAACCTTGGGTTCGTATCGAAAAGAGCTTTCTAATGAATATTAGAGATTTGAAATCAAATGGTTGGATTTGGAATTATGTCCAAATCAAATTTAAAAAAGGTCGTTGTAAGTGCAGTTCGATGGCCGTTGATGGAAATCGACTTTACGGCCTTGATAAAATTATTAAAAATAGTAATAATTTGTGTAAAATCATAAGAAATGATTTGTGAAGAATTGGGATGAGAAACTCCATATTTGAAAAGATTAAAATAGATTTTTATCGAAATGAACTGGTTTTGAACTAGAATTAAAATCAATTTATTTTTGAAATAAATAAATTGGATTTGAAATGGCTTTAAAAGTAACCAGAATTTCCAATAATTGAATTGGAATGGATTTGAATCGAAATTGTCTTTGGAATATTTCGATGTTGGATTTGGTGATGATACAGATATTGTTATGGGAATTTGAAAGATATATTAATATCGTTATTCCCAATACGATATTTGTTGGTCGTAGAATTCGATATTGAATATAAGCCGATATATTTTCTATTCAGAGCCTTGTATTTAATATCAAATGTGATTTGGGTTTGTCGTGAATGGCGTCTTCGTTAACACTGTTCTTAAGCCCAGTTGAGAAAAAGATTAAATCTTTTTATTTAGATTTAATGAAGTGTACCAATTAAATGGTATTTAATTGGAATTGAATTCGAATTGATTTCTGGGTTTATCGTGAACGG
This sequence comes from Allium sativum, assembly GCA_030737875.1. Classification (NCBI taxonomy): domain Eukaryota; kingdom Viridiplantae; phylum Streptophyta; class Magnoliopsida; order Asparagales; family Amaryllidaceae; genus Allium; species Allium sativum. Next base: position 4,926 of record JASFAX010000181.1, on the reverse strand, counting down.
TGTTTTAAATAACACTTGTTCTTTAACCCGATAATTAATGGAATGTGATTTTGGGTTTATCGTGAACCGTGTTTTAGATGACATTGGTTCTTTAACCCAGTTAAAGATAGGATATTGATTTTTGGGAAGATTAAAACTAAGTGGAGTTTTAATGAACCTTTAATTAGATTGAAATGATCGAGAATGAAGTATCATACTCCAGGCGATAGTTAAATCTTTAATTAGATTTGAACGTGAAATGGTAATTGAATTTACCAATAACACCGTGGTGTTAGATATGAAGTATTACCAGTTTTACTTCATGGGATGAATAGGTTGGGATTGGGCAAATAAAATAAATGATTACTTCGGTGTGGTTCGCTAATCCCGACTAGTTTGAATTGATATTCAAAAGAAGATTAAAGAATAAATTTAAAGAATCTATCTTTGATAAAATTAATGGGAATTTTCCCAAAGTGTAAGAATATTGGAATAAAAGAATATTTTGAATTGGAATGAGGCATATGTTGTGTTTGTGTAACACTTGTTTATTATATAAGTGAGTTATTTAGAAAGGCCAGGTTTATCCCATTCTGAATAACTGATTCGACGTGGTGTCGAGGACGAAGACGGTGGTCGAAGAACGGAGGTCTTCACTTCGTTTGGGTGATTACTGATGATCTTGATTGGGTCGTACACCCAAGAGGATGGAATCAGTTAGTGATCGTCCAGACATACTTGGAGATCGATGGATATGCGGGGTACTAGGTGCCTCCGGTTTCGTTTAGACCCATAACGAACTTGTAAATGGACTGTGTGTCTGACATTGTATTTTATTCTGTGTGATTGATTTCTATTAAATATATGTCTGTTTGGCAGCGGAGAGTTTATTCTCTTGCTTAACGCCCTTCTCTGAGACGTACGAGCTCAGGGGTTATATATTGATGGATATCAAGCGCATGGAGTGAATTGCATGTGTGGCATGCCTAAGTGGTAATATGATCAAGACTTCTGTTGAAAAGCAGAGTCTTGTGGTTGATGATCAAAGCACGACCTGTGTGACATAGCTTTGTGTAGTGTTGATTCGCGAGCCTCACGCCCCGGTTGTGAACCAGAAACGGGAGAGGACATCAGGGAGGGCATGTGTTTCCTTCTAGCTAGAAGTGGCGTCGGTGGTTTTACACGCCCTGACGAGTTTGACTTATGTGGTTGTTGCTGTTGCGAGGCGCCTCGGATATATCGGTCGATCCGGGATCGATGGAGTCATTGGACTCATTGACACCCCAAAGGGTGGGGAAACGCAGTGTTCAGGCATTTTAATCCACATCGGTGGACCGGCCTTGACGATCTACGGGCCCATCTAAGTCTGGGTCCTGAGGGGCGGGCTAGAGCCTCTCGAATCGGTAGAGGACTATCTTTTGCCTCGGTTCATAGATGGAAATCCAATTTCCAATACGTGATTTTGTGGTTTTGATTGTAGAGCCTAGTATGGCGATATGATATATGGTACCCATGTCGTCTAAGACTGATACTTATGATTGAAATTGTTTTAAACACTATACACTTATTATAGTATCAAATGACTTGTTTTAAACGTATCAAGCATGCTTTGGCTATTATAAGGGAGAACCCTATCCTCCGGTTTGTGTTGCATTGTGTGATGGGACCTGGGTCTTATAATAGCTTCATTTTTCTTTATTTAGCACTGCGCTGTTGTTTTATGCACTGGTATTCTTGGAGGAAACCCGTTCCGTGTTATACAGCGTGGTCCCTTGATTTAACTAACTTTAAAATAGAGATTAATAACTGTTTTAGTTCTCACACCAGTCTCATGACTAACCTGGAGTTTATTGTTTTAACCTAAACTCTGGGTGCCCTTATTTTGACGCGGACAGCTAGTAGTTTTGGTTTTGCGGATTTATATTCACAGGATCCTGATTTACAGCTGGAACGATAGTTGTGTTTTGTATTATTTTCCGCTGCGATGTATTTAAATGTAATTTAAATCTCTGATATTTTCTGTTGTATATCATTTATTCATACTCTGTATATTCTGGTATTCTGATGTAATTGTTGTAATAAACAATGAAATGTTCTTCTGTTTGCTTTCTGATATGGCTCGTTCTCAACTCAATCCGCGATTTCCCGTGAGGGGGATTTCGGGTCGTAACATTTTGGTATCAGAGCTTTGGTTTACAAAGCTCGAGAACAAGACACGTTAGAACCAAACGAAAGAATTCATCAAAGATTGGATTAGTAATATCCAATAGGAGTGACTTGTTAGAGATAGGATCAGTAGTATCCTAGAACGAGTGTGAAGAGTATATTTTTGAAATATAAAAAGAGAAAAACAAATTTTGTTTTGAAATTTAAATCGTATTATACGTATTTGAATAATTTATTATATATTGATTTGGACAATCTAGTATATGAAGATTTTGCATATACGCCTAGCTAGCGTGTATACAAAGTCCCAAATATGCTGGATAGATATAGAATCACATTCTAGTCGCCCGAAGATGGTTCTGATGATTGCTATAGCGATCGCATCATCAATATTTATGTTCGAATGACGAAGGTGGGATTTTTATATATTTCCAATTTACTGGTGTGAGAACTAAAATTAGATAAAGCTTATTGTTGTGATTTGGTATAAAAAATGTAATTTTTGACTATGCATCAAAATTATGAATTTGAAACATTAATTCACTAATTGATTGATGGTTGTGTTGTTTGATTATTGTTCGATTAATTAAATATTGAAGGATTTAGTCAAATTGATCAAATAGTGAATTGTATTGAAAATTTGTCGCATTTGCATGCATATACATGTACTTACATTGAACAGGTCGTAGCAAGGAGGCTAGAGCCGAAGGATAAAATTGTTTGTCGGACAAATAGGTACATGTTTATTGTATTTCTTTGGGTTTGGATGATTTTATGAGCCGATTGGCTAGCCGCTTGGCTTTTTCTTTTTCTTTTGGATTAAAGAAGGCCATGGGAGGCTATATGAAATATCCCGAAGTCCCTGATTCAGGGGAGGTAATGGCCATTTTTTTTGAAAATTTAGGGTGTTAGCCAATTTTTTGAAAAAATTGAAAAGTTCATAGAAACTGAAAAGTTGAAGAACTTAAGCCGTAAAGAAAACAATGAAAGTTAAGTTGATTTGTTAAACAACTTTTGGCTTCGTTCCTTTTCGGGGATGAAAAGTTTTAAGTGGGGGAGATTGTAATAACCCAGAAATCTGAGCCAATTTAAAAAATTTATTTTGGCAATTTTAGCGAATTTTGAATATTTAAAATGAATTATTTCAAATAAAAACGATGAGAAATTTATTTTGAATAGAATTAGAATGTATATATTTATATATGTCATCGTTAGAATATAATATTTTATTTTAATTATAAAAGGAATTGAAAATGGCGCGGTAGTTCGATAATTCGATTTCAAATTTTAAATGAATGTACCGGGTGCAAAATAAACCGGATTTGATCGAAACCAAAAATAGTTGAATCTATTTGAGAATATATTTCCAACAAATCCGAAAAATTGAAATTTCATAGCGGGGATAAAAAGTTATGTTCAGTTGAAAATTCAGAATAGTCGCTACGGAATTCTGGGCCTTAAAAATGGAAATTTTGCAAACGACCTCGGTTTTCGACGAAACCACTTTTGTTGGATCCATGATGTCAAGTTATTGCTAGGATTCAAAATTCATAATTTTTCGAATCAATATGTGAGCGTGGCAAAGGAAAATGCTTTGACCAGTTTTAGTTGATTTTAATTGACTGGAAAATGGCCATTTTTCAAACGGTCTCAGAATTCGACGAAATTCGTTTTGTTATGACCGTATGGTCAATACGAAGCTAGAAAATATTTTTCAGGAATTTTTAGAGTCAATATGTGGCCTCGGTAAATTGAAATGCGCGTTCAAATTCAATATATAGATGTATATTTTGATTTTGACGAAAATTGAACGAAACGATCGAATCAGCTTACGATATATATCCCACTGTGTTCGGAATGGGGGTTATTAGCTAGGGACGACAGGCGGTGGGTTCGATTTCGAGTTCAATTTGAAAGCTGACTTTTTGGAGAAAATTAAATTAATTAATTAAATAATTATATAATAACCCTTATTCTCCTTCTCACTCTTCCTTCAGTTCGATTTCAGAAGAAGAAAAAAAAACTAAAAACCGCCACTCAATGCCAGGGCCCGTCACTGCGGCGTGCGCCATCGCTCCACGCCGGAGATGACCCCGAGCTCCTCCCTCCTCTCGTGCTCCTCTGATCCCCTTCTTCCTCCTCTCCTTCTCCCCCCATTAAACCGTGCCCTAACCCCACATCCAAATCCGCCGCATTCAACACCCACTGCAAGTCCTCCGCCTGCAAAACCTCTCTGGCGACTGCTCCCCCACCAGCGCAGGTCTTTCTCCCCCCCTCTCGTACTGTAAGTTATTTTACTTTATTTTATTTTTATTTACTAATTTAAGAAAAAAAAATCAGTTTCATTTCATTTTATATAGCCTTGTATGAAGTTAGAATTTTATTTACAAAAAGATCATATTTTTAAAAGCGAAAAGATCATATTTTTAAAAGCGAAACGATCATATTTTTAAAAGCGAAAAGATCATATTTTTGAAAGCGAAAAGATCATATTTTTGAAAGCGAAAAGATCATATTTTTAATATAGAAAAGGTGAAATTTTTTAAATATGAAAAGATTTGATTATTTTTATATATATGCGAAAGAAGTGATTTTTGTATGCATAACAACGATATACAGATTCGATTTTATATGAGCGGCGAATTAAAAATATAATTTTTATATATGTAACATAATAAAAATATAATTTTTATTATATGAGAAGTGAAATGAAAATATAATCTTTACAATAAAAGAAGTGAAATAAAAATATGAACTTTATTTTTATCATGAAGTAGTGAG